>PYWC01000005.1:2134597-2149401 GCA_003182015.1 Tuber magnatum
AAAAAAAAAAAAAAAAAAAAAAAAAAAAGCGAGAACCCCAAGGCTTGCCTGTTTGTCTAGCTCCAGCCGACATCTGGTTGTTCTTTTCTGATTGATCCCGGTACAGTCGAGTAGTAACACATGAACTATATAAAAATAAGAGAACAGGAAGCAAAAAAGAAACAGGAAAAGCAAAGAGAAACCCCAAGAGCCCCAGTAAAAGAAGAGAAATTGAAAAGCCATGCTGAGAGTTCCACGGACCCTTTAACCAACGCAGCGGGACCAGCCTAAGTATACGTTAGCGCAGTTTACCAAACCCAGCGAGGCAAGACAAACCAGGAAGACCACAACCCATCCCAACAAACAAGTATACCAAGAAAATAACCACAAACACCAGCAATATCATCAACTACCCTTCCATCAGCACTCTATCCCCCATCACAGGACATGATAAAGACAAACCTTGGTATTCTTCCACCACATCCTCCTCCGAAGCCCACGACTCCGAACCCTAAATTCCATAGCCCCGGTCTGCAATCCAGCCGTCTTGTCGACGAGCAAATCGATCCTCTCGCCCCTCTCCAGCACCCTCTCGATATTCTCCGTCATGATGCCGCGCGCGCTCTCAATCTCTCTCTGAGCCTTGGCAACGACGTCCTCGTTCTCGCCGCCGGTCTCGAACTGGCGCATGGTAGCGGCGAGGGTGGAATTGAACTCGGCACATCCGTAGGGTGGGGCGTCGGCGATGGTACTGGCGGGGTACTTGCTCGTAAAGAGCCGCTGGATCTCGAGGAGATAGCCGAAGGGTAGTTTGCGCCCCACCAGGGCGGTGGAGATGACCAAGAAGGTCAGGCCCGATGGGATGGACTGGGAGGAGGCGGTCGCGATATAGTGGATATTGTGCTGGCCATGGGTGTAGGTGAGCTTCTGTGCGCTGGCGTGCGTGATTTTGGGGAGAATGAGGGAGGCGAGGGACGAGGCGTTTGTGGATGTGGTCCCGCTGGGCGAGTATTCGGAGAGGATGGCGGTGCCGTGGGCGACACACGCGCTATAAGGTGAGCGAGTTGTGGTTAGCCGGTTAGCTAGGGGGAGCTTACTAGAGAAGCGGTGCAGAGGAAGATGAAGACGACATTGCAGGAAGATGTCGATGGCGATAGTTTTGCTTTTTCCCGGAGCTCTTCTATCCCTTTGAATGGAGGTGCTTGATGGTGGTGCTCACTATTCGATCACGGGTGACTTGGTGGGCGAGTTGGTTGGCTGGTGGGTTGGGGGTGGTGTAAAAGGTGAGGATAGGTTTTTGTTGGATGGGAAACGGGACGGAGGGTGGGTGACCCGATGACGATGTTGCTGGTGATTACGTAACAAGTTTTTTATTAGTCCGTCATGTTCGCTCACTCATTTGCTGTCGATGGCGGTGCCAAGGTTTCCACCACTTTGAAAGACGCTACGGCATGCCTGCCTAGACTAACATGTCAATGGAAGGTTCTTCTCCCATGCAGTGATCTACGGTAGACTAGATTCTCCTAGCCTATGACTCACAATTCTCGCTCCCATCCACTGCCACTAACTATGATACGCCCACCCACCCTTTTATGTTTTAGCCAGCCACTCTTGGCAATCCAGCGGTTCACAGCCCCTTCCGGAAACTCTCGGGCCAACCCCTTCATTCTTTATCACTCGGCAAAAAAAAAACAAATTGCGATAAGAATTGACAAATACTGTACTCGTACCCCTAGAAGGCATATCCGAAAACGGTCATCAAAGGAAAAAGGAAAAGGCTCTTGGCGTTCTCTCTCATTGTTAAGGCAATGTCCTTACGAGCACAAGTAACGATACGGCGCGGCAGCTTGCACGATCCACATTTTCAAGGGCTACGATCGGCCAATCGACAATTCATTATCGGCACCAAAGCAACGATACCCGTACTATGGCCCCGCCTTTGGAAAAGAGAGCGCTGATATTAGTTCTAGTCGATGGGATGGATGGACCTCCGGTAACTCAATACCCAGTCTAACGGTTAACTTAACCCGTGCATCGGAATCGAGAGCTTCGCCCCATGGTCGCGAGACCGGGAATGGAGCTTTGGGGAACCCTTCGGGGTACGGGTACGAGTGCGAGACCGGCCAAACTTTCTCCTCCCCGCGGGGGTTCGAATGCAATGGGAATCCTGGTGCGGGTATGATAAAGGCATTCTGAGGGGTTGTAGGGGTTGAACTCGTTCGATTTTGCTCTTCCTCTTCCACTGGGATCGTTTTCCACATCTGCGGGTAGGAATGTTGCCAGTCCTGGTGTGTGCATCCTGGGCCCGACCAAGATGGCCCTTGGTTGGCGCCTACCGTGGAGTCTCTGTTTGAAATTTGGAGAATTGCGCGGAAGGCGAGTGTTCTATTGCGCCGGGAGAGGCGGGGGGGTAGTCATTTGGGGTACATAACTTGAATCTAACTTACAAATAGCACTCGCGTACCTTATGAAAACCGGGACGGCGAGGAGAATTTATGATATTTATGATACTGTAATAATATGATAAATTGGAATCCACAACCTAGGGCGGCCGTCATTGGGACGACACGTTCGCAGGTATCATACGTATGGCAGCATAATTATAATACACAAAATTACGAAAAGTCTGCCAGAATGGAAAGCTTTTCTCATCCAATATTAAACTCCGATGCCATCCCCTTCTTCATCTGCATGCTAAAGGCCACCTTCCGCATCTTCCTGACTGCTTCCAGGCCAGCATCGCCTGCTGCATCTTCCAAATCCAAGCTTCTTTTCGCACCCGCCTTGGCGGAGGTGCCCGTAGCCGCCGAACCTGAAGTGTTCCCTCTTCCTTTCCCACCACCACTTCCGTCACTCCCAGGGACTCGAATATCCCCCGGCGCATCCCTAATCCCGAAACTCTTTGCCAAATGTCCGTAATGTAGCGCTTTATGATTGAACATCCCCTTCTCACCGGCAACATGGGTGGTATACGCACGGATATGACTCCCCCACGCTTTCTTTGCTAGGTCCATCACCGCTTTATCCGCCAACACCCACCTCTCGACTTCCAGTTGCCATTCCGTAGCTGTACCCTCCCACTCCCGCTTCTTCTCGTTCGCCCCCTTCCCCCCGAAGCCCTTCTTGAGGACCTCGTCCANGACCCCCTCTGCGACGCCCTGGTATTCTTCGGCGTCTACCACAAGCTCTCGGGATTAAACCTCCTGCCGTGGAATACCATCGAGGACCTGGACAGGTTCACAATCGACGAGTTGGCGGACTGGGCCCTCAACGCGACTTCCTGGGGAGGAGGGAACCGTATGAAAATTCTGCCATCGGAAAAACACGGGAAAGCATGCAATCCGTTCGATCAACTCGCATCGCAGGTGAAGCGAGCAATGGCTACGAGCGCGGGGAGTGGGGAGAGGGAAGTATGGGAGTTTAGAGGTCGAGAGGAGGAGTGCTCCTGGGAGGATATTAGCAAAGAGGTTAGCAAATAGTGGTCAATTTACTGCAGGTTGCTGTTGGGATCTGTTATGGAGCCAAACTACCACGGGTTGTGTCGAAGGGACATATACACGTCTTCACAATTTCCGAGGGAGCCCTTGTGTATTTAAGGACATGTCTATCCCATCGGGAGTCGGGCAAGAAAGTCACTGGTTCTACTGATCCCATATACTTGGTTACTCTTCCCCCTGTCATATGATACCACAATTCACAACATAATTATTTCCCGAGCGGCAGGTCCGCACGACTTTCGATACAAGACAATGGAATAAAACACAGCACGGCAACCCTCCATAATCCCATACCAGACACCATCATCCAGGCCAGTGCTGGAGGGAAAGAGGGAAGGGAAAAAGGTCCATAGGCCAGGTAGGAATGACAGGTGAACGGAGAATGTATCACACGCGGAAGACAATCTATACCGGTATTCTCAAACACGCCAGAGTCGCAAGTAAGAGCGCCACGAGTGATAATCCCCATAGTATCACCTCCTTCCCGCCCCTCCGCTCGCCCCACGCAACCCCTCCTCGATACTCCAAAGCCCCTCCTTTGCATCTTCACCTGGGTATTGAGTATCATGATCTTTACCTCAACTCAAACCAAGCCCGTCGCCATGAACAGAGCACAGCCTGCCAAAAACCACTTTCACGCCTATCCAGGTAAAGTCTGAGTCTTAATCCGCGGTGCTATGCCAATTGCTCACGATACGGTATCATTCAACATGAACCCCTTGTTATTCGCTGGATTAGCAAATAAGGACAAAGCCGAAAAGTAAGAGATGGGTTCGAGTCGAGTGAGGACGACAAAGAAGAAAACAATTAAAAAAAAAAAAAAAAAAAAAAAAAAAAAAGCGAGAACCCCAAGGCTTGCCTGTTTGTCTAGCTCCAGCCGACATCTGGTTGTTCTTTTCTGATTGATCCCGGTACAGTCGAGTAGTAACACATGAACTATATAAAAATAAGAGAACAGGAAGCAAAAAAGAAACAGGAAAAGCAAAGAGAAACCCCAAGAGCCCCAGTAAAAGAAGAGAAATTGAAAAGCCATGCTGAGAGTTCCACGGACCCTTTAACCAACGCAGCGGGACCAGCCTAAGTATACGTTAGCGCAGTTTACCAAACCCAGCGAGGCAAGACAAACCAGGAAGACCACAACCCATCCCAACAAACAAGTATACCAAGAAAATAACCACAAACACCAGCAATATCATCAACTACCCTTCCATCAGCACTCTATCCCCCATCACAGGACATGATAAAGACAAACCTTGGTATTCTTCCACCACATCCTCCTCCGAAGCCCACGACTCCGAACCCTAAATTCCATAGCCCCGGTCTGCAATCCAGCCGTCTTGTCGACGAGCAAATCGATCCTCTCGCCCCTCTCCAGCACCCTCTCGATATTCTCCGTCATGATGCCGCGCGCGCTCTCAATCTCTCTCTGAGNCCCCGGGCGAGTGATGGGTGTGGAGGGATGCAAGTTCCGGAAGGTCTTATTGTCCGCGGACCAACGCTGGCCCCAACACCATCCACCACCATCATCATGATGCATAGTCCAAATAAACCGAGACCACCGAGACCACCGAGACCACCGAGACCACCGAGCTCGCTTGGCTTATCGATAACGGCACAAGCGTGATTGGAAGGGAGGGAAGCGAGTATGATACTAGTACGGTAGAGTACACGGAACCGATAGATTCGCAGTCATGGCCGAATTACAGGTTATCATACCCGCAAGAAGAAACCTGAACACAAGGATTAAAATTTTGTATGGCAAATTGTCTGTGCGTGTCTGAGCGCCCATACTAAATTCAGACTCGAATGTTCAGGTTCTACTTGCCGGTAACCTGTAGATCATCTCTCCAGCCCCGAGGAGCCCACAATACTATCATAGCCGAGTATCCCTTCGTTCGTTCCCGGATTTCGCAGCTTTTCAGTGTGCACGCGGCGTCGTGATCGACAAAAGCCATTCCGGATGCAAGTGCTCGAGTATCATGCACTACTCGAGTACCGGTAAGGCCATGAAAGCCTTCCGAGGAGCAACAATTATACTCGTATTCCCCACATGGCGCAATAAGTGCAACGACAAATGACGGGCCATGAGTCTCGCCGACGACATTACAGTACACACACACACTCACACACACACACACTCCCTCTCTCTCTCTCTCTCTCTCTCTCTCTCTCCCTCTACTCACTCCTCACCCAGAACAAGGCCTCTCTAGTCTATACTCGTAGTGACCCAACCAGACTACGGTACTGTATGTACTCGTACTGCACCGAGGGTGGAACAAGATGAAAACCTTCCCCGCCGCTTCAATTACCGTAGGGCCCTTTTGGAAAGCGAGAATCTACAGCGTAAACTCCAACGAACCAAAGGCACACAACAATGTCCAAACCAACACCCCTCGCATCATCACCACCCGCCTCCCCACCCCGCCCGCTCTCCGAAAATGCCACCACCACCACCACCACCACAACAACAACAACAACAGCAACAATTCCAACTGCGGCAATCGCACCATTACTCCCCGTCAGTGAGACGGTAATCTCGCCTGTGGGCGACATACTCCTCCGTCTACTCACACCCACGCACACACAGGATTACAGAACCTCGGCAAGCGTGCTCATCACCACGTCAAAGGTCTTCTCGGCAATGCTGAGCCCGGCATCCCCATTCTCCGAAGCCCAACGCTTCAACAGCTCCCCCTCCTCCTCCTCCTCGGTGGATCCCTTTGTGCTGAGACTCCACGACGACGACCCCGTAGCCCTCTGCATCCTACTGAAAGCCCTGCACAATCACCCCTCCGTTCCCCGCTCCCTGAGCTTCAGGCAGCTGGTCGAGATGGCGGTCGTGGTGGACAAGTACGACTGCTCGCACGCCACGAGGATGTACGGCGACAGGTGGATGAAGGGTTGGACCTCAAAGGTCGAGAAGCTGGGCTACGAGGAGTGGCTGTTCGTCTCGTGGGTTTGGGGCGTGGAGAGGATTTTCGGAAAGCTGTTCGGGAGGATGGTGAAGAAGGTGTGCGTTCAGAGGGTTAGGTATGGCATGGATAGGATTCCCTTTCTGAAGGATAGGAAGGGTGGGAATGGGTTTGAGGAGTTTGTGCCCGAGGGTGTGTTAAGTAGAGTGCCCAATCCACCAACCAACCAACCGGCCAGCTATGCCAGGCTGCTAACGAAAGACATAATATTGCAGGAGCGATCTTGAGCCACCGTGCTACCATCCTCTCCTGCTTAAAGCCGGTCTTCACGTCCTTTTTCAGACGCTACCAACCTTCTACCACCCCCNTCAAATTACTAGGGATGTCTTCGCCTATATAAGCATAATTACCTCCCGGTAATCAGACAGCGCCCCAATGTTCGGATACTTCTTGCCTGTAATTTGTATAGGAATGCTCGCAGAGCTGCCGTTATTCAAACTAGCAGATGGAAATTCGAAAATTTATTCCCCAGAAGAAAGCTTTTTTTTTTTTTGGCGGATTTCTAAATTTCAAGATTTCGCGCATTATTGCGTTCATTCCGTATGTTTGTTTGTTCAACTCTCGCAATAGAGGCAAGCAGACTCAGATTCACGAACTATCACTCGCGCCTTTTGCCCCCCCCCCTCCGGACAGCGCAGAATTCCCCTGGATGGCGCTAAACACACAAACTAGTCAGATTAGTTGACTTGTTTTGTTGACTTGCTTTTTTTTCCTTCACAATCGGCGGGACAAATGGGCGATAATATTATGATACCAGAATGTGGCTTTAAATGTGATTGGCACATATCGACATACGAATTCCACCCCCCGCCCACATCGCAAGACACGCTGGACCGAGTCCACCTATTTCTCCAAATCCCACTCGGGAATCAGCCCATTACTCTCGACCGATTCCTCTTTGAGCACTTTCCTTGCGCCTTCCGCGCCAACAACGGGTAAGTTATCGGCATCCAGCAAGCCCACCTGCACCAGGACGCTCGCTTGATCCCTATAGCGCAGAGTTAAAATGCGAAATCCCTCTCAACGGGGGGAAAGTGGGCAAAGCCGAATCCAACTAACCAGTAGATATGCTCGTGATAGAGTTTTCCACCGCGGATGCATACGATGCTGACGAGTGCGATCTCGACAACTCGGTTCGTGGGAGCAACGCCCGGCAGCATCCAATCCATGCGGGTGTCGTGACGGAACTTCAACACCATCTCATCGACGATCCTGTCCGAGCCGACGGTCCTGGAGACCAATTTCATGGTCAAGGATGGCGGGACCAGGGGAATGAAGTGGTACTTGTAGAAGTGATAGAGATTCTTGTAGCCTGTTCCTCCGGTACCTAAAGCTCATCCGCCAAAGAAATTAAAACTTGAACGATTTCGATCAACCCCACCGGGTGGGGTGGGTGACAAGGGAAGCATGGACGGGAGGGGAATGATAATTACAGGTGGGAACATGGTTGACATAAGGCTCCTGGACCATGGTGGCCATAGTCTTGTCGACATCCTTCCCGACGAATTCGTAAAGCATATGCTGGGTCCAAATCCCCTCAAGGTCAATCTCCGGCCCCACCGTCTCCCGCAAGAGGGCCAGAGTGCGGGAATAAGCCAGGCCGGCGGCAATCTTATCATACCTCCCACCCGCATCCCCCTNGTGGAGCTTGTTTTGCTGGCTTTTCGGAGGGATCCGGTTTGCTTTCTGGAGAGTGAAGTTTGGCGGAGTCCTTTTCGGAGCATTTTGAGGGTTTCGTGTGTTTTGGGTTGTGTTTTGGTGGCTTAATGCCTGAATCATCCTCCAATAAGCGAGAAAATACCTGAAAGTGAAAGTCCACTGAATCTGAGCAAGAGAAAAAGACAATAATCTTTGGACTCGCAGTTTGTCGTATAAAAGCCCGTCTAAGTATCGCATTCAACCCCACCAACCTCAACTTTGCTGGAACTATAACATAACTCTGCCCCAACTGCGCCGGAGCCTGGAACCCCTCCTCCTCATTCTTGCTTCCCTGACCCGTACCCTCATATCCCTTCTCCGCCTTGATGTATAACGCCTCTTTCAGAGAGATATCCCCAAGCCGCTGTACATTGGCCTTCATGGTCGCCGAACAAAGCATAGATACCCTCCTCCTCGGTAACCCCGCTTCGCTCTCCCACCCCGCTGCTTCCTCCCCATTCTTCGGTAACTTGCTCTTCTTTTCTAAAATGCCCAGGATATTTCCAATTGTCTCCTCAAACCCCAACTCCATCAACCTATCACCTTCATCCAGCACAACCCACCTCGCCCGACTAACGTCCAGGCTCTCCGTATTCTGCAGATGATCCAACAACCTCCCGGGTGTAGCGACAAGTATATTGATCCCCTTCCTTAGCCGCGCCTTTTCACTCTTCTTCTTCTCACCGCCGCTGACGGCACCCGGGACGATCCAGTGAGGGCCGTTCTTACAGTGTATCAGTGTAGATAGGACTGTCGATATCTGCCGGCACAATTCGCGGGTCGGGGCGAGGATAATGGCGTAGAGGCCTGAATGTCTGGTCCGTTTTGCTATACTCTTGCCATCTTGCGAAGCGGAGGGAGGGGGTGCAGAAAGGCCCATGATACGGTTTACTATTGGTAACAAATAAGTCAATGTTTTCCCCGATCCGGTCTCGGCTTGGATGAAAGCGTCGCTGTCGGTGGATATTAGTTCGGGAATTGCGGATCGCTGGATGGCAGTGGGCGCTCTGAGAGCTAGTTTTCTCGCAAGGTGATTCGCGAGTATGGGGGATAGTCCTAGTGTTACGAAAGTGGCAGATCCATCCGCTAACGGAGCGTTCGATGGCTCATTCGCTTCTCCTTCCTCCTCTTTGTCACCCGTGGTAGCACTCAAAGCTTCGGGATTCCCGGTCCATAAGGAGGATACGAATTCCGCTGCCTTGATGGTCTGCGGCGCAGGTTTCTGTTTGGACTTTTCGTCACCGTGCTTGGGCTTTACTGTCGTTGCTGTGGTTTTGGGGGCGGTAATAGGGATGGTCCGTACAATATTGAATTCGGCAGTTTCGATAGCTCTCTTCCTGGCCCGGTGCTCGACAGCTTTCTTCGCTTTTAATCGATCTTTCCAGCGGCCACCTTTGAATTTTGGGATTGCGGTTGTGAAGGCATCTGGGCCGATATCGAAGTTAACTATCATCCCATCGTCAGCCATCTTGGGGGGGCTGTGAAAGCGCAATTGCTGCCCGTGCTTTGAAGGAGCGGAGGTGATGTGGGATCCAAAAGTTTTTTGTTTTTTTTATTAATTTTTTCTTCTTTGGTGTGTTGCCCGTATGAGGTTACCCTACCCACCCGTCGGGTAAAGCCTGAACGAAAAGCAAAAAAAGGCCCACACCCACCCAATCAACACAGCTTCCGGACGAACCAATTTTTTGCCTTCAACCTCACTAATTTCTCTATCAACTATCCACCCCTCAATCCAGAATGGTACCGCTTTTGCCCTCCCCATATCCTAATTGTGCCTGCGAAGCTAAACATGATCACAGGCCCACCGAATCATAACCCAAATAGCCCTCGTGGGTACCCGGGTCATCGGCCGCGCCTTTGTGGAAGCCTGGAGACAAGCACAAGCAACTCAAAAATATGCCAAAGCTACCTCAACGGCGGGCACGAACACAACATTAAAAGCCCACGCAGGACTAACCCTGGACGAAGCCTGCCGCATACTCAACGTCAAGCCGCCGCAGAACGGGGTGATCGACGAGACGGTGCTGATGGAACGGTTCAAGAAGCTGTTCGATGCCAATGAGCCGGGAAAGGGTGGGAGCTTCTACTTGCAGAGTAAGGTCTTGAGAGCGAGGGAGAGGATTGAGAGTGAGGTCCGGGAGGCCGAAGAGAAAGCGAGGAGGGCCGAGGAGTTGGAGAAGGGTTGGAAGCCGAGGGTGTATAAATGATGGGGACTATGGATTTGCGTGTGGCTCTAGGGTAGTGAAATAGTGGTGGATAGGCGATATGCTACCACCCCTTTTTCTTTGTGACTTCTGATTTTTCCCTTTTTTTTTCTTTTCCTACTTACTGGGAGTTCGGGCGGGTGGGAAAGCGTAGAATTGATAGATTTTGAACTCTCTACTTCACCTTGTATAATATAGTTGTTTGGGGCTGCCAAAGACGGGAAGAAACATGCATCATTGTATGAGCCCAGGGTTTGATTTTTCATTCGCAGAATTAATTCCTTGTATAGACTAGCTCTTGATACGCCACATGAACGAATGAAAGAACACCGCATATCCCGTCTAATGAGCTCCGTTTATGTAGCACCCGCAATGCTAAGATCACGTATCTCCTGTAGAACTAGTTCTACTCTTTGGTCAAGGTGGCCTTGGGCGTATTGTTCCCTGGTATTCGGGTCGAGGTATTGTTGGACTTGAGCCATTCTAGAGTATGCCTCTGCACAAACTGTGGGGCGCAAGAGTCAATTCATGGTGTCTGGAGGGCAGTTAAGGGGGAAACCTACATTTGAGCTGAATTTTCACGAGTGCTTCGAATGAAGGGTCGAGATAAGGTACCCGGAGGTCAATCAACTGGGGCAATTCCGTGGTAAGCTGTTCATTGAGAGCTTCATAGACATCGCGAGCCATCTGGGCCTCTTTCTCGGTCTGTAATGAGCGTTAGTATAGCGCCAGGTCTGAGAAGCTGGTTGAAAGGCAACATGCCTTCGGTAGCTTTCCGGGATCTTTGTCAGGCTTTTCTACTAGCTTTTTGACCTTTGCTCGCATCTGGTCGTAATCAAGGAGTTTATGATTCCTCTTTTTTATACCTAACGCGCAGCCCCATTAGTTGCTGTGGCCCGCAAACAACGATCTTGGGGGAGTCTCGAACATTCATTGATATCTGGGAAGTAAGCGCAGAATCTAGAGATAGGCTCTAAGACAGTAGTTCTGTAAGGGCCATCCAGAGCCTTGATAGTTTCGGCATCGAGCTCTTCCACAGCTTGCTTGTACGAGCGGCTAACTCCGTCGCGGGCTCCGGCATCGCCATAGAATGCATCGATCGTCTCGGCAATCCTCATTTGAGATGCAGTCATAGCTATGGTACAATGTTAACTGACGGCGTTTCTGGGGCGGGGTAACCATCAAATCCCACCTCGCAAGGCATCTAGATAACCCTTTGCCTCCTTTTGCAGCTTTGTCGCGGCGGCCTCCATAGTTCTGAACCGGCGCTCCTCAACCTCATAGTCGCGATCATTTGTCTTTTCGATCTGGCCTGGTGTCCGTTAGAGATAGCTGAAGAAGAAGAGATGAGAGGGATGAGCGAGAACCGACCAGCTTTCATCATGGCCTGGACCGCGGTCCGGTTAACTGTTTTTTTGAAGCCTGGATTGGCTCATTAGCATTGGCTTGTGGACTTGACATTGAAACCCCACCTGCCCAACTCATGATCTCTTTTCGGTTGGTGTTTGTTATGTAGGGGTTTGCGATCAAGGGGGAGAGGGATTCTGCAGCTTCTTTCCACTCGACCAAAACCCGGGAGCGGCGAAGGGGAATGAATGCACGTGATCTGGTTTCGTCATCAGATGGCAGTGCTGTTCTTGGCAAGTTGAGGCTCATTTTCCTTTTTTTTTTGGGGGGGGGGGTTTGCCAAGACCTGACTTCAATATCACAAAACCGCCACCAATCATACAGTAATAGCATTATTATTATTCTCAACATTCTTGGGAATTTTCAGAAATATGATTCCTCTACCTTCTTCGTCTCGTTTGTCCCTGCGAGCATGGCCGGGAATTCTGCTCAGAGCAGGCGCAAGAGGAAACCCACTGCATCGCATCCTACCGGTTTCTTCGGGAGGGGGATTACCGCGGCTGGCCCACTCGTCCAGTCCGCCTTTGGTAGAGGCCTTGAGGGAACGGGCTCTTGTACAGAAAGTGACCGGGTAGGTGAGCATTCTGGATGCTACATGGCTTACCCTTATATTCCCCGCTCGAGGGAGTCTTCGTGGCCGCGCCGGTTCACATGTAACTCTGGTCACCGGTATGGTGGAAGGAGCTTTAGAATCCGGTGTATAAGAACCCTGGCAGCGGAAACATTGTATAGAAATCTCGTCCGGGGTGTACTCTGCATCTCGCTGAGGGCGCGATCCCGCCACTAGCAGTTCCTTAATAAGTAAGATTTCTAACGCGTGCCTGAATTGTAGTTTGCCCGGCCAACTCGAGAAACTTATGGAATCAGGTCCTATAGTAGCCTACGCTGGGGTTGATGCTACGGCCCCCTCATTGCACGTCGGTCATCTACTCCCACTCGTAAATCTGCTCCATTTTTACCTTCACGGACACCACGTTATAGCGTTGGTATATACACCTCCGCTCCACAATTGTTATCGCCAAGCTGATAGTTTGTCAAGGTTGGTAAATCTACAGCTTCTGTTGGGGACCCTTCCGGTAGAGTTGCGGAGCGCGACTCAATTGCATCACAGAGACTTGAGGAATGGTTTGGCAGTTTATGGGCTCAAATAGAGAAATTCTTTGAGAGGGGTCGGGAGTATGCAATTTTGAAAGGGTACAACCAGGCAAACTTTGGAAAGATGGAGTTGAAAACCAATGCAGAGTGGCTAGATAGACTGGGGCTAGTGGAATTTCTCGCTACAGTGGGTCCGCATATTCGAGTCAGCAGTATGCTTGCGCGGGACAGGTTGGTTCAATGCCTGCCAATGTCGTGCTTGGCGTTACTAAGGATTTCGGTGTACAGCGTCAAGGGGAGAATGAATTCCGGTGCTGGAATCAACTTTGCCGAGTTCACTTACCAATTACTGCAGTCCTATGACTTTTGGCACTTATACCGGACTGCCAACTGCCGTCTGCAAGTACGTCTACTTACTTCTCCGGGTGTTTTGAGAAATGCTTATGGTGGGTTAGATAGGAGGTAGTGACCAATTTGGGAACATCACGGCAGGGATCGACTTGATATCTAGATACCAACCCGGCTCTCCCAGCGAAGCCTCCTCCACCCCTGCGGAAGCCTACGGTCTAACCGCTCCTCTCCTAACTACCGAGTCCGGCGAGAAAATTGGCAAATCCGCTGGCAATGCCATCTGGCTCGACGGGGATCGAACTACACCCTTTGAGCTCTACCAGGTACATCCGTCCTATCTAGAGGTAAAAGAGAGCCCTCTACTAATAACCCCAAGTTCTTCGCGACTCTCCCCGATATGCACATCCAAAAGTACCTTCAAATGTTCACCCTGCTCCCTCTCTCCGAGATCTCAGCGGTCATGGGCTCTCACGCTACAAATCCCGAATCCCGGGCCGCCCCAAGCCTCCTGGCAAAGGAAGTTGTTACCCTTATTCACGGCGTAGGGAAAGCCTCGGAAGCGGAATTCATCACAAAGTTGCTCTTCCCGGTAGGCGAGGAAGCATCATTTTCCGCGGCAAACATCATCTCGGTATGGGGCGACCGAGTCGTCAGGGTGCCAAGGGCGGAGGTGATCGGAGAGATGATTGCAAAACTTGCCAGACGGGTGGGAGCTGTTAAGTCGAGGAGTGTCGCGCAGAGTGTTATTAAATCTGGTGGGATGTACGTTGGATTGAAGAACCAAAAGATTTCCGATCCGGGTGCGACGGTGGAGGAGAGGTGGCTGGTAGATGGAGAGGTTTTGCTATTGAGGGTGGGGAAGGGGAAGTTTACCGTTGTTCAGGCGATTTAGAGTGGCGTGGCGGGCGGCGGTGGAAGTGGATCAGACGTGGAAGTGAATCTGTCGGAGCCCATAAGAAAGTGGTTAGAAATCTGGAAATCTCAATCGACTCCGACGGGAAATAGGGAGAATTGAAAATAGTAGTTGCTCTGTCATAGTACTATAGAATAGATATTAAGTCTCTCCTTTTTTGTGTCCAATCTCGGAGCTTTGGTTTTCCCTTCTCTGCCAAAAGGCCTATTCAGGCTGGGTACAGTACACGAGCAGCATTTCCACATATAAGCCGATTCCACTTCCGCTCCTGCGACGCTCCCTGATCCGATCGATGGGTTAGGTGGCCAAACAAGGGTGGGGTTAAACTTCCCCTGAACTGAAAATAGGAAAAAAAATTTTGACCTCACATACTACTCGTTGCTTTTTGCCGTCTCAAGAGTACCTGCTTCCGCGTCACGCCCCATCACTCGATAGCACTATTAGCGCTTGGAGTGAACACAAATCTCGAGCTAAGTTAGCCACCATCGCTGCCCTCATGCCACCGACCGGGGTGGAAATAGCGCAGTCATTTTTTACGGTATTGTTTCGTGCTCCGCTACGGGTGACTGGTAACAGCTGACAGCCTTGAATATTGGATATCTGGATAAACGCACCCCCCCCCCGCTCCAGAACGGGTCCGCCCACAGGGGACGCCGTATAAACCCCGCCAATGGAATGGTGCCACCCT
>PYWC01000005.1:2149903-2196692 GCA_003182015.1 Tuber magnatum
CCCCCTCCCCAGAGCATTCCTATATTTTTTTGCTGTAGCGGTGACAGCAGCTCGCTCCCGCTCACGGGCCCAGCGATTGTGGATAATTAACCCTTGATTTCGGTGCCTGTCGCCCATTCGTGGTTGAATGCCTACGAGCCATTACCAACTGTTCGAATAGAAATCATTGGGATTGCAGGACTGGGTGTGCCTCTTAGATTGTTTTGTGTGGTGTGGGGGCAGTAGAGCAGGTGAATCTGGCAACCCGATGGAATGCTGGGGCGGGGTGTGTGAGTTGTGCAGCTCTTCATTGACATTCGTTCGTTTGAGTTTGTGACCCTTGATGTTGCGGGCACCGGTATCACAAGATATCACTCGAAGTTACTGGCCGCTTGAAACGGACCTCTATGTCCAGGAATTTTTTTCTTTCTTTTTGTTTTTTTTCCTGAGGCCCATTTGACAAAAAAGAAAGCCAGGACAATCCTTACGTTTTGTGATAACTTTACCGGTAGAAATAGTCGTCTCAGCATCTTCGTAATAGAATACCGTAAAAACTTGGATAATTGGACGGTGTGTTATGTCGTTGGACTTTCCTCTCTCACTATGGACAAGAAACTTTTTTTTTTCTTCTTTCCTGTCTCAGAAGGGGGACAGGGCTGTGTTTTTGGGCCCCTTTCTAGAGAAGGGAATTTCGGACTATATAGCGCACTGTCAAATTATTCAAGTTTTTACAGTATGACGGTCATCCGTATGGGGAAACGGAGCCGAAAGGTTGTACCCGAACAGGCTCTTATAGCGGTCGTGGCAAAAAGGCTTTTGAGCGGTCTGTAGTAACGGCACGGATTGAGAGGTGGGGTGGATGTTCTTTATACGCTTTCCAGCGTCCTCCGAACCTCTAGTGGTTGTCTGGTCCTTTTCCAAGATTTCTCACTTATTGCGGAACATACCCGGTGCCGGAGCCATGCCGATTGATAGCCGGGGTTCTCCTCTATTTATATTTAATTTTTATATTTTTTTATATCGCTGTGGCACAGACCCTGTCTGCTGTCCGATATCGGCGGTTCGAGGTATCGTGCTTGTCTCTCCTCGCCAAGAATTGGGAGCTCGTTTGGAATAGCTACCGTGGACTTACTACGGGACTTACTTCGGTGCAAATCGCTTAAAAGCTGAACTAGAGTGGAACACAGAAATTATCTGAACCAACGCAAGCCGTGCCAAGTAATCTTGAAGGCAACAGTGGTGTTCACAGTATTTCTTACAAATACTTTTACTTGAAGGTGAATAATGGCATGCCATGGTGTGACTTGGGTTCTTCGACTATAGGGTAGGGGTTATCTCTTGGCTCTTTTGTAAAACTGCAACTTTACTGACAATAGCCTTTCCCAGCTTCCAATTATTTTTGAAAGTTGAACCGCTGAGACTGCGCTCTATTGATACCCTACCTCTTCTTGCTTTCTGTTTCTCACTATCATGGATTTTGATGATACTATATAAATTCCGCTTTCGGCTCTTTGGGGGTGAAGATTTTAAGCGATTTGCACTGTACTTGTACTGTACAAGTACTCGGGGGTAGGCAAAAGTCGGGCGCACCCCATATACGGTAACTATGGTTCTCCCCCATACAAACGCGTTTTGTGGCATTTTTTTGTAAGGACAGCAAAAGTCGGGCGCACCCCCAGAATAGGAAATAAACCCAGACATTTCGTGGCACCGCGCCCGACTTACCCTTGTACCCGAGTACAGTACTAGTACATCGAATATGGAACACTAGTCCCAATATGGTAGAATTCCAATATGGTAGTAGACTATACCCGGTCGGAAAGTATCTTGGCTGATTATTCAGCAAAAACCATTCTTCGCCATGGTGCATTCATCCGGCCCTCCTTCCCATACAAACTTTGACGGCCCCTACAGCGCTGACTAGAAGACTAAAAAGAAAATCGCTTTGTAAATACGTCCCAACAATCAATTGAAAAAACTCTAGGGAAGGAATTTAAAAATTCTATTGGTAGATATTGTTACAAGTTGAAATATCTGTCGGCATTGGCACAAGAGTGGGTTTTAACATGCCGGCACCATATTGCATTTGAGTTGTCTACATGAGATTGGCTTAATGTGTTGGGACCCGGCTAGAGCGGTATCGTATACTCAGGTATATCGCACGGCCTCCTACATTATTAGTGACGAGGAAACAAAACTGTATATGCAAGAGGCATAACGCACTGAGCGGGAGTGTATGCCTTGGGAACTTATTGGTAATTTCTGTATAAATTTTTCAATTTGCCATCGGATCTCAGAGGTGTTTGATTTGCATGTTATGTTGCTGAAAGTTTGCCTTTCAACAAAAAAAGAGAAAACGAGAGGAAAATAGAAAAGTAAAAAAACACTAGACTTTGCTGGGAAAAGCGACTTGAACAATATAGTGTGCGCTTCAATTACCCTAAGAACTTGAATAATTGGTACTCATGCTAGGACATTGGACTTGACTTTACTGCTATGGTCCAGCACATTTTTGTCTTAAGTTGGGCCTGAGAGGGGGAGTTTTGGCAGTGTTTTCTGCCTATCCAAGAGAGGGAATTCTGGACGTCTGAGTGCGAGTGCCAATTATTCGAGTTCTTATAGTATTTGAGGTTTTAAGGTAGACTTATACTCAAGCTGGGACCTGAGTAGGAGATGGGCTTGACAAAATTGCCATCACAGTTCGTGATGATTATTGTACTAGTACAGTACTCGGATACTCGGGTAGGTCGGGCGCACTGCCTATGCCGGGCTTGGCTTTTATTTTTGGCTACCCTAGGGTAATCTCACTTCTGTTAATCACCAGCTTTCCACTGCCGCTACCTACTCCCCTCTATCGCCTCCACCCCTATCTCCCTTGAGGGCTCTGTAATACGATAGCAACATATATTTCAATCACTTAGATAGGTGCAAAATTGCAAATACAAGTAGTTGTGAAAGCGATCTGGTGAAGTCGTTGGGCCTGCTTGTAGGTGGGCAACACCGCATACACAATACCAATAAGGGAAGTTAGTGAGCGCGCCCGACTCCTGTCCTCCACCCACTGTGATCAAGTTTCCTAATTTATGTCAGTTTCCAGACAAATATGATACCCTACCGGATTTGGAAGTGTGCCTGACTTCTTTTTTTTTTGTTTTAAACTGTGTTGATTTCGGGCTTTCTATACTAAACTAAAGTGTCTGCCCTAAAGTGCACCCGACCTATGCTTACCCTCAAGTAACATTTTCTATGAGGTGACCATCTACACACACTCCTATAGGAAGTATCATCGGTTTAGCACTATACTCGTGCCAAGGTTGAGGTAGAACCACAACCCATGATCGCTTACTGGCTTGCACCCATGGGCACTCTCCAGAGAGTGCCTGACGGCTCAACACAAATTTACAGCTCAACACAAATTTGTGGCTTAGCACAGAAATTAGACACTACCACCCTATTGTTGTGTATATGTACCTATATGAAGAGGTGGTGGCTTTATTGTATTTCTCAGGTGCATGCCGGGTGGCTAAATACAAACAGTAACCATTGTGCGTACCATGAGCTAACCCTATATCCATACTGTCTATACCTTGAATACTACCGGAACACTTCCCGCAACTCAGGTCGTTGCCCGTACAGAGTAACTCTACTGAACACCTATCTAGTAATATATTCCTACCCACATAGTAGGTACCTGTTAGTAGAATTTTATCCTAACGTATTTTACAGAGAACCAGCTCTTCACCTAGATCCGGCTTGGACTTAATTGCGCAATATGTCTCATTTTATGTGGGGGTCCTAGCACCTCTCTGGAGGAACATCTCATTAAATTTCTCTATTATAAAGCTTTAAAGAACAGAATGACATTACTAGATATGAAAGAAAGCTCTGAGGGAGCTCAGAATGATGGAATCCGACTACTTTGCCAACAATTAGTGTTTGTCCAGCAGCCAGATTGCCCCCTGAACCTTCTCCCCTCTATTTTTACCTATACTTGCACCCACGACCTCTAATGCTTCCATTTCTTCCCAAAGGTCATCAGCCTCGTCTAGCACTGGCGATGGCAAAGAGGTGGCAGTCAGTGTTGAGGATAGGGTGGAAGAGAGAACCCGGGCCATTGCCCATTTTTGACCTGTTTACAAAGGTTCTGGACCACAGGATTCTTTGCTCGCTTTTGGGACTGCCTTGGCAGCATCCACACTCTCCCGCTGGTCCGGTAACTCAACTACAGTTGCGAAAGTCACCACTTTGGCCTGGGTGAGCTTCTGGTGGTCGGAAGTCTTTGCTCGCTTCTCTTTGGCCATTAATTGAGGGTATTGGTACTGACCTTCCTCCTTAACTCTTTTGTCGGCAATGGTTTGTTGGAAGCCCACTGAAAGGCCAGACAAGATAGCTTTAAGTTGTTGGGAGGATGGAGTGGTCTAGGCTACTAGAGACATTGCTGTTCTGGTAGCCTGGCTTATAGCCCAGGGAGTTTTCAGGATATGGGAACCTGCTTGGGAACCTGCTTGGATACCCAATCTCTCAGCAGGTGCAACCTTCTTCTCCTTTCACTTCACCACTTCAAGGACCCGGCGTGGATTGAAGGGAATGATCCCTACCACCTCCCAGCCACCAAGAATATTTTTGGGGGTGAATGCCAGTCTCTGGGCTGGCATTAAAATCTGGTATTTTACAAGATTAGTATTACTTTAATCAGAAAAGAAAGTAAATACAAGCAGTAGAAATTCTCCTTTATTCATGCTTGCATGCCTCTTATCAATAAAGTCATCTAAACCATTACTGTAATGACACTCTAGGGGACTAAAAAGTCCAACATCTAGCAGTTGAAGGATGTGGGTTGAGTGGGCGGGGAGGCAGAGGGGGATAATTTTCGCGTTTAAGCAAAAATCAAAAAATTCCCAATTGAAATTGGATGAGTAGCCATCAAGTAGTAGGAGGCCATACTGATCCCCAGCACTATAGCCCGGTCAGTCTCGATTTAGATTTCTTTCCTCACTCTTGAGTTGATACAAATACTCACCTCTCCTGTGTTTCCATATCAAAGATGTCCTTCAACCACTGTAATGCTAGTCATTCATTGCTCCACCACTTCTCCGATACTACGAACATAGCTAAAACCTTTTTTCTTAACTTTGCATACCAGCCCATGTAATGGACTTGTCCTTTATTAATAATCATGGGGTGTGGTACTTGCCCATTCCCTAATACTGTCTCAATTACTGTATCCTACTCTCTTGACCCATCCTGGGTGATTTTTACTGAGCACGATCCCTTTTTACAGATTACTTTGCAGTGCAAAGCAACCCCTATCATAAAACCCTTCTCATCTATATTGTACATATTTGATTGTGAAATATTGTAAAATTTAATTACATTTTGAAGCTAGTAGTAACATTAGTTGTCAGCCTTACTAGTATTATATCATTGCAATCATACCTTATTAATATAGTCCTTCAATACTATAGGATCACTAGCAAGGGCTCTCGGATGATTGAGCCAGGTACTAAGCTTCGTAGCTCAGGTGGGATGTTGATTCAGAAACCAGGTAATCCAGTTTTTTTTCCTAGTGACCGATCCTTCATCCGTTGAGATACAATAGCCTCCACTATCCTCTTCACTACTGTCAACCAGGCTGAATGCTCCTACTCATCTAACCACTCACACCATCTGACGATGGAGTTTTCCTCATATTTAGTTAACGCCTGCAGCTTGAGATGTCACACCTCTCAGAATACTCTACCCTTCAGCCTTCCCCGTAGTGTTGAGTATGCAACCCCATACTTCTTAGCAGAGGCGTGAATAGAGGGCTCATCACTATGCCAATAGTGTTGAATCACCCTCAGGATAATTTCTTTGGCTTGGTTCTTCTTCTGTGGCAGGATTACTGGCATTCCGCAAATTTGACATGGTTGTATAGAGATTAGCAATCTACAGACCGCCCGGTACCATCAGCAGAGTAGGCATCACAGGCGGGCTTGGCGCTGAGCTGGATCTCTGTGAAGAGCTGTATCCCGGTAAAATATGTTATAATAGAGCGTCAATTTTCTCTATTATCTTTATTTCATATATTTCTATCTTCTCGCAGCTGATAACAAAGACAATATAAGCAAATATGCTACCTAGACAAGTATCCAAGTCAGCTCTAATACTATCCAGTCAACAGATTGAATCATATATCAACATCGAGGCCTGCATTCAGTCTATCCTTACTTTCCTGGAGATGACTGGAGACAACACTTCCAAACTTTCTGCTATTGCGAAGAGCTATGAAATAATATATTCCTGACTTCATGCCAGGTGGCCAGGATGACAGTCAAAACAGAAATGACCACCAGCCAATTGAAGGCGCTCGGACGATCAAGAGGTAGCAGAATACCCATACCTAGACCGAGTGGATACTGTGAGAACTGGTGCGCAACTAGAGATGGTGTAACCGGTACGGGTACTAGGTTAGGTTTTATGTTTGGTTTTACAGTATCGCTTGATACTTGGATTGTTTCGTGTGTTATCAGTTGATACACACAAGGTTTTATGTTTGGTTTCACAGTATCGCTTGATACTTGGATTGTTTCGTGTGTTATCAGTTGATACACACAAGGTTTTATGTTTGGTTTCACGGTATCGTTTAATACGGGTATTCTTTCGTGTGTTATCGGTTCGTACACATCTTGGTTTTAATGTTTCGATTTCACAGTATCATTTGATACTTGTATTGTTTCGTGTGCTATCGGTTGATACAACACAATGTTTTGGAATATTGCTCATACTGGAGATAAGCGATATGCTGTATTTAAAGACCACTGATTCCCATGATGGAAACAGCAGACTTCAACTGACAATATTCTAAATATACTTGGTTGAACGCTTACTTCTTTGATCTCCTATTACACCCTTTTGAAGCCTCCTTTAGTAGGCAGCGCTCGCTTCTTGTTGATCAAGAAGTCATCTGGTCCTATCATGCCGCTGCGTGAATAGGGGCCAGCCCCAAAGACGTTACAGATGGTATCTGGCTTTGCAAATACAATTCTTTAGCTAGTACACACTGGTCAAAATTCAGTGCTAGTAGTAAGTGAGCAATGGGCTAGCAGGTTTCTTGCTAGATATACGGAACACTTTATCCACAAACAATATACTATTGATCTGGACTGAAAGAATAGTCACTAGCCTGATAAGATATGTACATGGTTGGAGAAGTACCAGGCTGTTTGTCAGCAGCATAATATTCAAGTTGCGGATACTTACAATTTTGATGAAACAGGATTGCATATTGGTATTGGGTGCAACCAATAGATTATCATACAAGACGCAAAGAGGCAATCTTACCTTGCCTCTTCTACAAATCGAGAGTTGATCACTATATGTAAAGCAATCAGTAGTGATGGAAGTGTTCTCCCACCCTTGATTATCATTCTAGATATTATTGACCAGCAGTAATGGTATACAGCTACCACTATTCGAGAGAATTACCTGGTTGGAACATCAGAAACAGTCTATAGCAACGATATATTGACTATGAAATGGCTTGTTCATTTCGAAAAGTGGTCTTTACGGTGCCAAGTGGATTCCAGTCAACTTCTCCTTCTTGATGGGTTTGGCTCCCATTGTACAAAGGAATTTATCGACTATTGTGATAAACACAATATTGTTGTATTCTGCCTCCCTCCTCATACTAGCCATCTCCAACAACCCTTAGATGTGGTAGTCTCCTAACCATATAGGTATTATTTATACAGAGCCAGTTGAAGATGCAATGTGCACAGGATGTGGTGACTATGATACAGTTGAGTTTTTAGATAAAATTGATTCAATACGCCAGCAAACCTTCAAAAGGTGAACTACCTGTTCTTTATTTCAAGCTACAGGATTAATTCCCTATAATTCAGACCTTGTAATCTCTAACTTGTGAGAAGTGAGCATACCTCGATCTCCAGGTCCTCCTACTATGCCACTGTAAGTCTCCTCTCTTACCATGGCACTTACAATTTGCCGATTCAAAAGACAAGGGGAGGGATTACGGTATGAGGCTGCCAATTATTCCGCTACTTTTTAATACAAGTTGAAATTGGTTTTTCAAGTAGGGTTGGCCCAAGCGCAGTCAGGGGCATTGGCAATGGAGAACATGGAACATAGTTGAACTGCAGAAGAAGCAAGAAGTACAAAATGCAAGTCACAGAACAGACGGCAGGTACAAAAAGGAGGAGTTATTTATGTATCGGAGGCGCACCAAATGGTACAAAAGAGAGAGGATTTGGAGGTAGAAAAGGCAGAAAAGCAGCTGAGACAGGTTCAGAATGCAGAGAAAAAGGCAGACTAAGTAAAACACAAGTTTTTTCTTACAGAGTTGAAGGCATGTGTTAAAGAGAGGCAGGCAACTAGAGCCTATAAGAAGAAAATGTCAAGACTTATTACTGCTAGTATTAAGTGACAGGCAAAGTTGAAAAAATAAATATAAGATAGACCCTAAGGGTATGGTGTATTTAGCCAGAATGTCAAGTTAAGTCACAACTTTGTATGGAGCCGTGAATTTGTGTAGAGCCTTTAGGAGTACCCATAGTTGCAAGCCAGTGAGCGATCATAGGTTATGGTTCCACCACAAACTTGGTACGAGTAGTCAGAGTATTAGCAAAGAACAGGGTGGAGTTCTGGGAGTTGAAATGAGATAGTGCTGGGGAGAATAACTTGAGTATGAGCTGGACTTAGATTAGAGACGATGACACGTTGGCATATGAAAGAGTATGGCAAGGATAGGGGCAATACCGTCCTGAGTGAAGTAGTAATAATACCTAGGGTTAGGGTGCTAGTTAGGAACAAGGTGGAGCTGCAGGAGTTGGAAGAAGAACGTACGATGAAGAATTATGTGAATGTGGGCTGAGAATAGGTGTGATGTGATATCGTGTCAGGGGGCCACAGAGTGTAGGAAGGCACCACTAGATCATACTAGTGCGAGCTGGTTTTACAATTGATGTCAGAATATAGAGGATATAATAGAGGATATAGGGGTTGCAAGATCAATGTTACTTATATTAGGACGCACCAGGGATACATCCAACATATGGTATTTTTTCTCTGATCTGCTGAACATCAGGATTAGCCTGCCAAAAACAAAATCCCTGCTTAGTTTATTGCTCTGGTGAATTTTGCAATTAGAGTTAGACATATGGTACGAGTATTAATTAGAAAGTGGCAGTGGAGATCTGAATATGGGCATTAGGTGGGCATCTGACTTCAGGCTAGTGGCTATAGGTATATGGTTGGGCTATACCTTGAAGCATATAACTTTGGATGTATGGTTGGGCTTAGGGCATATGGCAATGGGCAGATGGCTTTGGGCGTATCATTGGGCATATGGCTTTGGGTATGTGGTTGGGCTTATCGCTTTAGGCATGTGGCTATGGGCATATAGTTGGGTTGTAGCTGTGGGCATAAGGCTTAGAGCATATGGTTGGGCTCAGGGCATGTGGCTTTGAGGATGTGCCTTTGGACATATACCGATAGCATACGAATTTTGGCCTACGCAATTGGTTACATGGTATATATAATAAACCATATCAACTGATGTACATGAATGAGTGTAATATGAAATTGGTTTTAATGAAGATAAGCTCTGCATTGTATGGCAGATAGGGACCCTGTCTAGTATGTTTCCTCAAATCAAATACAGTCACAAGGCGGATAATGTAGAAAGGTTGTGAGCTAAAGACTATATGTTCTACTATGGGTTAGGAGTAAAGAAGATAAAAATCAATAGGGAGACATGGTGGAAAGAACAGAAATCTAAGTAATAGATTTCTGAAACGTAAAGACAAGAGCAGTAGTATACAGTAAGAGCCAACGAGTAGTTTGATTGTAGAAAAAGCAAGAAGAAGTATCAAGGACATTTTGATAGGGATATAGGGGAATCAGGGAAGGAGGTAAGAGGGATGGCAAATGAAACCATGATAGGGGAAACAGATAAATGGAACCGAGTCAGAGCCAGAGAAAAAGGGAAAGAAAAACAGTAGCAGAGCTTGAGGCAAAGTCAAGGAAGAAACTGAGATGGAGCAAGAAAGGCAAAAGAAAATATAACAGAACAGAACAAGAAAGGCAAAGAGAAACCCAACAGAACCAGAAAGGCAAAAAACCTAAGACAGAGCAAGAGAAAAGGGAAAAGAAAATAGATATAGAGCAAGAAGAAAAGGTTCTAACAAGGGGATGGAGTTAATCCCAAGGCTTGTTTTTTCCATACCTGTGAAACTGCTGGCTGGCTATAGTGAGGAGGGTGAGCCTATCCATCTTGCGGTCAACATCCTCCATCTCTTCAAGATTGATTCCTTTCTCCAGAGCATCTTCACTCAGCAACACCTCAAGATCAACAAGTAGCTAAGCATTGCCAGCAAGGAACAACCTCCTCTTGCCAACGATAAGTTGGCTTTTTCTTTTTGCTCTTCTGGGCAGTTGAAGAAGTCCTTGTGAGTCATAGTGTGCTCAAGCAGCCACGCTCCAATCACTTATCTGCTGGTGTGAATAAGGTTTTCCACCTTATCTTGTGAGGGTTTACCCATGGAAGTATTGGAATCCGGTCGACATGGGTTCCCCCACCATCTGACCCCTCTCGGGCTCAGAGCTTTATCCCATCCCAACCATTGCAACATCTACATGCTTGAACTTGATAAAAGTCTGGGATGAGATTTCCTCCTCCTCTGTCTCCGCATCTTTTTCATCCTCCTCCTGTCCCCCTTTACCTTCCCACTTGCCCTGCCCACTCTTTCCATCTTCACCATAGCTCCCATCATCAGACTACTCACTACCCTTGCCAGAATTATCAGCATACTCATATTGGTCAACAAAGTCCTCCTCTGTGTTGTTATCATTTTCCTCCTACACCTCATGAACCTCTATATTAGACAAAAGCCACTGCACTGGCTTCACGCAATCGAGCAAAGATCAACGCTCTATACTAAACCCCTCTTCATAGACTGTCACGTCCAAATCCCCTTCCATAACCTCTGAGGTACGGTGGTACTCAGAAGGTCTGCCCTCTGGCTGGGTAGTTATTGAGTGACTTGTTCAGTCTAGGGAAACCTGATTATTAGTATGCATGTTTTTAAAAGAAATAGGAAATCACTTAGATGGAGTTTAATAATGTGTAACCTGTTCGGACCAGGGTCCTATTAATGTGTCAGTACAATAGGAGCAGATGGCTTCTTGATTAACAAGAAGTGAGCACGGCTTGCTAAAGGATGCTGTGAGAGGGTGTAAGAGGGAACAGAAGAAGTAATCATTCAATCAAGTATATTTAGAATATAGTCCATCGAAGTCTGCCATTTCCAGCATGGAAATTAGCAGTCTTTAAACACAACTCATCACTTGTCTCCAGTCTGAGTGATTTCATAAAACCTTCTTTGTACCAAGTGATACCACACAAAACAGTACAAGTATCCAATATTACTTTGAAACTAAATATAAAACCCTGCATGTATCAAGTGATAGTACATAAAACAATACAAATATCAAATAATATGGTGAAACTAAACTTAAAACATGGCGCATATCAAGTGATATCACACTTAATGATACAAGTATCAAACAATATTTAGGAAACCAAACATAAAACACAACCTAGTACCTGTACCAGTTACCCTCCCAAAACAAGGTAACAATTTTACCCAACACATAATATAAGAAAATTCGAATAGTCGGAAAACTGGCCATTTTGCTGAAAGTCCCTATTGGACCTATCCTTATCATCATCAGGGTCATGCAATAATATCATGTCATCCTACAACATCTATTCCACCCCCTGGAGCCATCTCAGCAAACATTCAGTGTATGATGCCTCTTGTACAATAATCGGATTACCAGTATCCTGGAAAATCTATCCAGTCCCACACCATCCACTCCTCCCAATACTCTATCTTGATATCAACCTCTCTACATTCCCTGCGGTAGTCAGTATATATGATTTCCGAATATGCACTTAGTAGGATTATTTCTCGGTTCACTAGCAGTCATACAAACTGGTAGTGTAGTCTCAGGTGGACTTTCTCATAGTTTGATATTTTTAAGCTGTTGGGGATGGAAGCGGAGTATTTTCGCATGATGCAAGAGGCTGGGGGCAGGTGTTTACTTTGTTCTGGCTTAAGTGTTTGGGGAGAGGTAGGTCATATTTTTATTCTTCCTTTTCACTTATTTTGCATGTTTCGCATCTTGCCATACTAAGGTAGTAACTACTACTGAACTGAAATATGTCGGATACGGTTTCATTCTATATTCCTCTGGTCAACCCACTGGTTATTTCGAAGTATTTATTGCAGATGAGTACAAAAAATCGATGTGTAAGGTATCTTCTAGAGATAATATCATGGTTCACCAACAGTCCCATTAGCTGATGGCTTATTCTCAAAGATACCTGCACATAGTTTGACATTGTTAGGCTGTTGGATAGTACGTTTTCTTTGGTTAAAGCTAGTATTCAGCTTCTGACTGCCTTGCATGGTATGCAGCTTCGTCCTCCATTACCTGAAACTCATGCTTGCTACTCTCTAATTTGGTCTGAAAGTGACCAGACAAGAAACTATCTTGTAGATCTTCCTCCGTATTGGGTCTGAGTCCTTGGATCTCACATAGTATTGGGCTCTAAGCCACCATCACATGGTTTATCCTAGTGGGTTGTTTATCGTCATGTCTGTTATCTGACTACTATTGGTTTACTATTTCTATTGCATCTTCTAATTCTTCTTTTTCTTTCTAACTGTTTTCTGTTTCCAGGTATTCTAAGCATTTTACCAAGAATTGGTCAAGGTCATAACGTCTCTGGGGATTTAGTAGCACTTCCACTTCCTATGCAGGTGTTTTGTTTATCACTGTGGCAGTGGGCCTCACCTGGCTTCTTCCTCGGAAGCTAGTATCATTATTAGTATGGTATCATGGTATCCTAGATGTGGGGAAGGTTACTACCCACTTCTGGTACATCCTTCTGCCTATTTCTACTATATAGTTTTCCATATGATTATTATATCCTCTTATCTTGAAGGCTCCTCACCAGCATTCTTGCAATTTCTTGCTTTATTCAGATTTGGTTATCAAAAGGTTCCCATATACTGATGGTTAGTTCCTTATCCTAATCGGTATATAGTATCTGTGTCATTTTGCTGTTTTTCTCATACTTCTGAAACATTCTAATATTATTGTATTTAAAGTGGTATTTTGGATCACTTGGTGTCTCTTTAATAATACATCAGTTGCTCACACTGCTGGGTTTTCAAAGTCGGCCAAGTGGAGCAATGGGTAGTTTTTTCCAAAAATAGTTTTTTATGGGGACATACCTAAGGTCCATGACTACGCGACATTTATGTAGGCTACCCTTTTGGGAATTGCATCGAACCAATTGTTTTGTTTTATATAGGCTAGTTTGCGAAGTACTTTCTTCAATTCCCAAATCTTCCGTTTGACTTCTTCCTTTCTTTCATGTTCCCCTGCTGCTACTTTGTTGTGTTCTATTCCTAATAATGGATATTGTTGTTTCTACAGTTGTAACGCCAAGCATGAGTTGGCATCATCTACTATCATTGCTGGGTACCTGTGGGGTGAGAATACATAGTTGTCCAACAGTTCTCGTATTTCTAGTACTGTTACTTCCTTATTTATTACAATTAGCCTTGTCTATCCCAAAATTCTGTCCAAGGCCAACAAAATCATATCATATCTATATAAATTATTGAAAGGTCTTGCAAAGTCACTTGCTATTGACTATAATGTTTCTGATAGTAGAATTATTGTCTGGGCCCTTACATCTAGCAGTTTTGTGCGTTTCTTGTTCGTCCTCCAGGTGTGTCATAGGGTAATGTATGCTCTGAAATCCTTTCCCATCTCTGGCCAGAACAGGTATTATATTACATAGCATAGGTTCTGTTCAGTACTATGGTGCCCTTTGTTATGTATCTCAGCTATAACCTACTGTCTCAATTTAGTGTTTCCAAATGACAGGCCTTTTGGAATGTACAAGCATGCCTCCCCATACCATGTTTCGGTGAACAGTATCCCATTTGTGACCTTAAAAGAAGCCAATTCTCCTCCTATACGTATATTTTTATTTACTTTTTTCCATATCAGTTACTTCCAATATATTGCGAGCATGTCCGTCCAAAAGGTACCTATTATCACATTGACAGTTTGTCTGATATCTCTTTTATCTTCTATCCCACTTCCTTGGGTTGTCTCTAGTTGGTCATTTCCCTCATCATTTTCGAAAATATAGTAATAGAGTTTACAGTGGTACTGGTCTATAGCTAGGGGTATAACTGAGGCTATTGTTTCATTTGGGTGCTGCCTAACTAGGCTGCTCGCTTAATAGGAGTTGGGCTACTTGGTAACTAAAACTCACTACCTTTGGGTTGGGTAGTTCTGAGATTCCGCGTGATTGTTGTGTGGGCTAGATGAGGTTAAACGGTCCTTTACCGGTACTCCCTGGCCTTTCGTCTATTGCTTGTTACCATTCTGAGTTGTATATCTGGAGGTATTCAGAGGGGCTAGGGTCTGGTATAGTACTTGGGGGTCTTGGTCGGTGACTAGGAGGTCATATGACTGGTTGACTTCCTGGTCTGGTGTGGTTGTATGTAAATTTGATTTCTGTCTGATGGTAAGCACAATCCTCTACCCTGCAGTGCAAGTACTGAATTTTACTGTGCTGGAGTTTATCTAGTTGTGTACTCCGTAATGTAGACTAATTACCACAATCATTCCCTACAATGATTGAGCAGGGGCTCTTAGCCAGTACGAGTGTCTTATTGGGATACATGGTGTAGGAGAAAGGATAGAAGGTAGAGGGAGAGGTTGCTTCAGTTTCAACTGTGTTTCACTCTTGCTCACAAACTGTATTATCTGATAGGTCATGAGCTTTCTTCTTATAGTCCTTGATATAGAGGAGATTCCAGTCTGAGGTTCCTTCAGACACTCTGGAGAGACTATCAGCTAAATAGTTTATTCTTCGCAGTGCATAGACTATCTGAGCATTGTATTTTCGCAGTGTACCAAGCCATTTCACTTGTTTTCTGCTAGTGTTCTTGGAGGTTTGTAGGTGAGTCACGAGTTGGTAGTTTTTAACCATTGTGAAGGCATTTGCTATTAGTATATTGTGAAACTAGTTTAACGCTTCTAGTATCGCTAAAGCCTCTTTGTTGCTTGTTCCATAATTTGCCTGTATATTGTTGAAGTTTGAACTGTGCAAAGCGGCTGGTCATACCATCTTGCAGGTTGGTTCTGGGTCAACCTACGCTCAAATTTCTAAGTACAAGGCATCTGTTACTAACCAAATCAGTTCCTTTGTTGGTTCTATTGGTTGCAGGACTTGGTGCAAGATAATTTGTACTTTTATTAGGTCAAAGACCATTTGGTAAATTTGTGTTTACACAAATTCAGCATTTCCCATTAAATCGGTTAATGGTGCTGTTAAAGTAGTATGACACAGCATAAACTGTGCCATACAGTTTACTATTCCAAGGAACTATTGTAATTTCTCCTTATTTTTCCTGGCCTGTCCCAACACGCGATAGATGATATCTTCTGTGATAAGGCATAGAGCAACTTATTGTCCACTATGTATCTAAGTACTTCCAACTTGTCTACACATCGTATAGATTTCCTGCTGCTTCCATGCAACTTTGCTTCTCGTAATCAGTTCCATACTATTTGTATGTGTTTCGTATATTCTTCCACTCTGTGCAAGAATATACGGATAGTGTTGATGTACACTCATACCAAGTAGTGTAGGTATTTACTTAACAAACTTCTCCTATTTGCATAAAAGTTGCTGGTGCATGCATGACCTGTTGCAGCATTGCTGTGTTGACAAATCCTCCAAAGGTGTCTTGAATGGGTTGAACTTGATACTGTCTCGGCCTGCTCGTGTTCAGAAATAGGCATTGTTCAGCTTGATAGTGCTCCTGATCTTTACTCTTCTATTTTGATTCAGGACCAGTTGTGATTAGGAATGGAGGCGCTATCCATGATCATCTGGTTGTTTTGGACTTTCAGGTCTACTAGAGAGTAAATTCTTCTATCCGACTTTGGTTGTACAAATGTTAGTGTGGCTTTGAGTAGCTACTCTCATACAATAATTTTGCAGCATATTTTTCATTTATCCAATTAAGGAGTTTTTTTTATGTGCTTTAGAGATTGAGTATCTTAGTTGGTTTTTTAGGTTGGTGGAGTCTTTTTATAGAATATATGGTAGTTAATCCATCACACAGGGAGTAGGGTTTCAGGAACCTTGTCAGGGAACACATCCTTGTATTCTTCCAATAGGATGGCTGCCGTGGCGTGCAATACAGCAACTCAGATTTCCCTGCTTGTTGGTCTGCACAGTTCCTGTCGTTTCTTTTTAGGAAACTCCATGGCTCTGCCCCCACACTTGATGTGCGCATTGTACCTTTTTAGAAAAGGTATTCCAACAAGGCATCATATTTAGCAAGGTTTTCAACTAAACTCTCCTGGTTGGGCCAGTTCTTTTTCCCAATTGTTACTGTTAGTCAATATTTCTTGTGGCTTGAGGAGCTGGAACCTTTCATTGCCATGTTGACCATAGCTGGTTGTAGATAGGAGTACGTGGGCATTCTACAGGTCAGAATAAAAGTGCAACTGGTTTTATCTGACTCAATTCTTCCAATGGTGAATAGTATCTCAGCTGGACAGCTGTTAATGTAGATAGTGCCTTCCAATGCGTTCTGAGGAATGATCATAGATGATGGCTATGTCTGAAAGCTTTCCACTTCAACTGAGTTTATCTCAATCTTGTACACACTTGATTCTGTTTCATTTGTACTGCCTTCCTTTTTTCCTCTTTTGCGTTCACCTTTCTTGGCCTAACAATCTTGTGCATACTGCCCCTTTTTTCCAAATTCGAAACCTGTTCCTTCAATCAACCTTGTCTGTTTCTCTTTCTTTTTGTCTTTTTGTCCATTGTTGTGTAGTTTGTTTTTATCCGTATTGTCCTGTGAGCAGGTTTCCATATTTCTTTGCTGTTGGGATGTTTGCGTTCAGTAAAGTTCTGTCTCAGACAGGATTGCATTCTTAAGTTCTGCCCCTTTAAATATCTGATCAAAGGTATCCCTTCCACTTCCATGGGTTCTATCTCCTGCCACAGTCTTGGATGCATGGCCTTACAAAAATCTTTACCAAAGCATTTATTGTAAGACCGTGCCACTGGGCAGCATTCTATGGTACGTTACCAGTACTGTAGCTACTAGGGTTTTCTGCTCTGTTTTTCGGTTTCGGTCTTGCTGGATTTCCTTGAATTGGTCATACAATTCTTCCCTGTTCTGTGAAGAGAGATATCTGTCCCTTAGGTACTTAATTAGTATCATTCCTTGTATCCTTTCTCCACTCTCATAGTGGTTCATCACTTGGTAGTATGCTTCTTCTGCCTTTCCCATACCAAAACTTGCAAAGTAAGCTCAACTTCCTTTATTTGCCTTATGTACTTTGTGCGATGGAAGGTACTGGGAGGTTGTCTTGGCCCATTGATCCAATGATTCTGGCTTAAGATCCTCCTGTCCTCCTGAAAATATGGGCCATAGCAGAAGCTTGCTGTTCCATCTAGTACCACTGCCCAACATGCAATCCACTAATTCTTTGTGATCAGAGCTGTCATCTGAGGGTCCTGGAGGTGCAGGCACATTCCTGTCCTCGGGTCTATTGTCATGGGTTTTCCCAAGTGGTGTGTTAACTTCTTCTTTTATCTCTAGTGCAGGTACCTGTCCCTTGGCAAAGCTTCAGGGAAAAGACTCTGGAGTACCTGAGACCGCCTTGGCTAATTCGTCTATGTATTTGGTAATGGTTTGCATGTCTTGGTCGTGTGTGAGCGGTCTCACTGGTTTATTAATTGCGAAGTTGGTCTTTGGTTTCTTGGATTGCCTTTTCTTATTATTTGGTCATCTTGTAGTACTTGGTTCCCACTTCGAGTCTATAGTGACTGAATAAGGGATTGCTGATGGAGCTAAACACGCCTTGGGTATGCCACTTCCAGCTGCTAGCATTCAGTTTGACATGTAAAGATTGATTAGTTCTAGTCCAGATAGCTTTCTAACTACTTGCGGAGGTTAAAAAAAATATACTGTGTTTGGACTGGGGTCCTATTCACATGGCAGTACAATAGTAGCAGATAGCTTCTTGATCGACAAGCACTGACCACTGCTTACCAAAGGATACTTTGAGAAGGTGTAATAGGGAACTAAAGCTGTAACAGTTCAAGCAAGTGTATTCAGAATACTGTTAGTCAAAGTCTGCTGTTTCCTTCATGGAAATCAGCGGTCTTTGACTACCACTTATTGGTTATATCTGGTATCTGCAATTTCATAAACCTCCCTTTCTATCAAGTGATACTACAAGAAATAATACAAGCATCAAATAATACTATGTAACCAAACATAAAACATTGTTTTTAATAACTGATACCATATGAAATATTACTAGTATTAAAAGATAGTTATGAAACCAAACATAAAACATAACCCAGTACTCATACCAGTTTTATAACCACTAAGCTGAGTGTGCTATCCCAGCACTGGAATATTTTCCCACTCTAATCCTAATTCTTGTGCATTTGCATAGTAGTGCATTTGCATGGTGGTGCATTTGCATAGTAGTACATTTACATAGTGGTGCCTTTGCATAGTGGTGCATGTGCGTAGTAGTGCATTTGCATAGTGGTGTATTTTTGTAGGTGCTCCTTTACAGCACTATCACTTGTAACCCTTGTAGCTCGTAATAATGCTGGGACTGACTTACGGATACCTGCAGTACAGGATGACATGAATACCGTCATATTCCTAGTCAGTTCTGCTGCCCTAAACCGAAATGAATGACTTCACCATAGAAGACTAACTGGAGTACCAGAAGTCCTGGGGTAGTTAGTGGTACCTGGGATAGGAGAGTATGGGGGGGAGGAGGGGGAGCTATTTGTGATAGTGGAGGAGAGGGAGCCATTGACAAGCTGGCAGGAGAGGACGAGACTGTCGAACAGCTTCTTGATATCTTGATCACACTCTCTAGCAGCTTCATTATTCCAACAGCAGGCCAAAGCTTTAGTGAACAATTCGCAGCAACCAGTGAACCCAGCATAGTAGAAACTTTGATGTGGATTGGTGGATCGGCAAGTGGAAAACGGTTCTTGTTGCACTGCTTTTGACTGTATTGCTAGCCATCAGCCAAGATTGTCCGATGTTCCTCCTCCAAGATCTAGTTTTTCTCCAGCATCATCACTTGGCCTACCTCTCTTTTGGTGTCAGTCTTAAGCTCAAGGTAGTTTGGATATCTTCCCCTGAGATCACACATTGCTTTAGGTAATTGTCTCAGTTTATATAGGCAGGTTTGAAGTCAGTTTTGTGAGGCCTAAGATTTGCACTGTGCTTATTCCAATAGATAGTTTTAGGATTTACTGAGGGACCCAAAGCTCTGGCCAGAAGGGGTTTCCACTTGTAAGAGGACGGCATTGCTTGCATTTGTTCTATTTTTCTATATTAGCTTTTACATATGAATTCTGCATAAGAATTTGTGTTTATGAATTTGTGGCTATGAATTGTAGGTACAAAGATAAAAATTGAGACCAACTTAGTATTGGTAGTGCAAATGCCCATTGACTCAGAGTGGCTTTGCACATAATATATCATAGGAGTAACTGGGTAGAGAGATACAGGAGTAGCTGGTTAGAGGGGTAGCCAAGTAGAGAGGCATGCAGTAGTGGGGTGGAAAGATACAAGTGGCAAGGAGGGTTTTTTTTCGGTATCCTGGCTTTACTAATTTGGTAGGTTCTGAGACACACTTTGGAAGAGGATAGAGTGAACTTGTACATTGTGTTAGTATTGAAGTGAGTTTGTGAAAGGAAAACAAAAAGAGTGGTTTGTCTTGGGTTAAGAAGGAAAGCAGAGGGTAGCTGGAAACCAACTTGAAAATATCATCTAGTTTTGTGTTCAAAGCCAAAAACCCACACTAACAAATAAACCTGGCTCATGCCTTCCTTGGACTATTTCTTGATTCAAGACTCCTTGTTTATACTCAGTAGATCAATTAATAACTGTAGCTGTAGGTTTGGTATTCAATCATGTTTGATTTAAAAAACATGGCTGGGTACAGTCTTTGTTTGCTAATTGTACTATGTAGCTTGATCCCTGAGCAGAGAAATAGCTGGACATATGCGATCTGGTATACATGTATATATCTTTTTTAATAGCAGTTCAGTGTAGAAATTATAGTACAAGGTGTGTTTGGTTACAGACATACACGATCTTGGCTAATGTATGATTTGACAGATATTAAAATACATATGTTTTTTACAGTAACCAGTTGATCCATACTTGTTGACTGGCACTTATAGATCATGACAACTCCGTACTACGGGAAAGCCCTGGATATGTTATCGGAGCTGTATTGAAACGTAGGATTAATGAAGCGGCTGATAGTATTTTCCCAGTTATAAAGTATTGTGCTTGCTAACTCTTAGGGTTCTCATAAAGCTCTTCCTTGCAGTGACCACAAATACTACTGCCTTTTTATGAGAAAAACTATAGGATGCATATGTATCTATATGCCGAAATTTGAAGCATATACACCTACCTGTACTTGTGCCTCTGCTAGTCACTCTACTTTTACACCTACATTACTAAAACAATAGTAATCATAAGCTCTTACTCTCATTGAAAACACCACTACTCTTGACAACAACCTTGTTGATCTCTCTCAGAACGCAGTGGATGGAACAAAATAGACTTTTTTTTTGGGAGAGAGAAAGATTCTTAACCAATACCTGCTAGAGAGCAAGTGCGAGTAGGGGGAAGTATCTTGAGCACACAGGGGGGTGGGAATTGGGGGCCTCCAACCTCTTACTATGGAAGAAAACTGGCCAGGAGGGTTGTTGACAGCCTGTGCCAGCCAGTGCTATACCCAGGAGGCTGATTGGCAATGGCAGGGATTGTCAAGTATTTCCGGAATGGAAGATACCTGATTGTAAAGACTACATTTTAAGGTCTCTGCGATGAGATGATTGCGAACCTTGTTCTCCAACAACAATAGCAGTGGTGAAGGTCAGTTCTTGCAGGCCTTCAGATAGCAGTTGAGGAGTATCTGATTAGGAAGATAGTGGGTAAGTTCCTATACTAATAGAGTCATATAATTTACTGATTCTTCATAGCTGGTGATTTGTGTGCAGTACAGGCTAACCACATCACTCTTATGGTCTTAGACCTGAAGTTGGTGGACAACATTATGAACATTATAGTTGGGAAGCCTGATGAGGAAACACAGGAGAAGTAGAAACGCCATCTGGGAGGGGCTGCTCCCAATCTCTGGAATGATAACAGTAATGATAACGACAGTGATAAACCTCACACTGTGTAACAGGCCAGGTCTGTGCATAGTCAAAGACCTATAGTCCCAGGCACACTATGGTGGACTGGATAAGGGAAGGGTACAGATATACAAACAATTAGACATTTGTATCAAGGCTTCAGGCGGTCAAGGACAGGGTCAGAGAGTTCAGAGTCAGGGTCAATGGGTTCTGTTGATGTGAAGAAGAAACAAAGATAAAATTCTGAAGTAGAGGTGTAGACAGGAGATTACCAGGTTGCGTAAGGAAAGTAACTCTCAGAGGGGCATGCCTCTTTATATAACAAAGGAAAATCCTCTGCTGACAAATCCCAACACCCCTAACCCCTACCTCCTATGCAGCCATGATCTTCTATCAGTTTTCAGAAGGTTCTGTTCTGCGAGACCTCGGTTAAACAACTTCTCTTATTATGATTCAACTGCCCCAGTCAAGATCTCCATATGTGCAACCAACACTGCAATGATTTTGGACCCCTGTAAGGTGGTGTAATAGGGAGGGTCTTTGTGGGGTTCAGGGCAGATAGTACAAGGCACATCACGGTAGGCAAGGCAACAGAGAAGGGCAAGTGTATTAATAAGAGATATTCATATCAAGGTTCAAGGGGTTCAAGGACAGGGTCTCGGAGATCAGGGTTAGGGTTCAGAGGTTCCAGTGATGCGAGAGAGAAACAAAGTTGCAATTTCTGATTACGGATGTAGACAGGAAATTACCAGGTTGCGTGAGGAAAGTAAATCTAGGAGGGGCACACTACTTTATATAACCAAGGAAAATCCTCTGCTGACAAATACCTAACATCCCATACCTTTCCTCCTGTGCAGCAGCGATCTTCAATCAGTTTCCATGCAGTGCCGTTACACGGAATCTTGGCTAACCATCCCTATTTCGCATGTTGCAATCATCCTCTTTCTGGTTTCCCAGGATGCGACCAATATACTAACTCTATCCATCTCCTGCCAGGTGGCTGTGACATCTGACTTTGACCTCGCTCGGTAGTTTGTTGAAGGCAAGGTACTAAAGGATCACAATGACAGATATTTCATGAAGGACATGAGGGTGGAGGACAGTAACATTAAATCTGCCTAATGGCTCCTTAAGGGTATTGATGAGTTGGAATCTGGTATGGAGATGAAGAGCTGGAAACAATAGTTTGTATCATTTAGTGACGAAGTAAGTAAATATATCCTTCAAACATCCTGTAACGTGTTTACATCTAGGGTGCTAATCACTCTTCGAGTATGATAGGAACAGGTGACCTGCCTGCTCTGCAAGAGGTGAAAGCTCTGTTGACTAAAAAAGGCTTTGAAGGGATGTAATTGGAGATCATAGAGGTAACTGTTTAACCAAGTATAATAAAAATACTATCGGTCGAAGTCTGCTGTTTCTATCGTAGAATCAGTGGTGTTTAAATACAAGTTCTCACTCATCTCCAGTTTGAGTGATAATATAAAACATTCAAAGTATTAAGTGATATCTTTGAAATATAACAAGTATGAAATGATAGCGAAAAAGAAAACATAAAACATTCAAAGTATCAAGTGATACCTTTGAAACATAATAGGTATCAAGCAATACTGTAAAACAAAACATAAAACATTCAAAGTATCCAGTGATATATTTGAAACATAACTAGTATCAAACAATACTGTAAAACAAAACATAAAACATACAAAGTATCAAATGATACTGTAAAACATAACATAAAACATAACCTAGTACCTGTACCAGTTACACATCCCATATTGACCGTAAACAGGAAATTCAAGATGGAGAAGAGCCCAAGGAAGCTTATGTAACACAGAAATTCTTTTTCCGCAATCCGATTGATGGTGCTAGATACCTACATTGTCAAAGACGTTTTGCGAAAGATTTACTTTACACCTTGGTCCAGAAATGGAACTGTAGAGAGCCACTACAGGGAGTTTATTTAGAAATACATGTGGCAGGTTGTTGGTAGGAAACAGGGGTAGGTTCAAATGCAGTGCTCCATGGCCCGTTAATACCGTATTGTAGGCCCAAAACTTATATCCAGCAAGGATACATTGCCAGATGGAGCAACACTTGTACTGATCATATGTGACTCAGATATTACCTTTTTGCCCTATTTTTCGCAAGATAAGAAAGTATGGCTAATCCATATGACAATTGAGAATATTCTATTGAAAATGCGGAATAAGGCCTGGAAACACGTGACCGTTCTTTTTGCCCTTTTGGCCATCCTTCCACAGATATTTCAGGTGGCAGCAGGGGATGAACGTCAAAGGCGGTTGAACAACAAGATTGTTTGTAATTTGATAGAGGTGATATTTGGGTTGATAGTTGTACCGGAGAACTCCAGAAGTGAGATTGAATTTGCTGATGGAACGGTCAGATTGTGCTTTTTGTGTCTCACAGTATGAATTGAGGATCACTGGAAAAATGTCATATTGTATGTTATACAAGACAATTAGAGTGGTGTTTGTGAGATTCAACCAGAACAATTAGGGTTACATTTGAGTTGTTCTGCGGCAAAATGAGATTATAGAAAATACAAAAGTCTCTTCAACAAGTACTGTGATAATGACCTGCAAGTAGTGCAAATACTCAGAAATAATGGGTTCAAATTGCTGTCAAGCATGTTTTGGGGTCTTCCAAACATTCAACAATAGGTCTTGCCAAAACGAGATATTCTCCACGTCATGTACTTGTGAATGTTTGAAGCACAGCTTATGAAACGGGTAACTGGGTTTCGAAAGAAATATCAGCGGCTACAATTATTCAATTCTATACAAAAGAGATTGGCTGTTTACCTGTGCTATTCTGCAAAGAACAAAGAGTATACTCGAATCTCTCAGTAGACCAGTAAAGAGATGCAGAATCTGGTTAAAGTTATACTACCGTATTTGGCAGCTTCGTTGCGTTGTCCAAGTGTCACGGAATGTCCTATTTTTATCAAAGCTCTGACCCGCGTCTGATCCATTGTTGACTTTACCCTAATGTCACAATATACTAGCTATACTAATAAGACAATCAGATATCTCAAACAGTTCTTAAAAGCCTTTCATGATCACAAAGACATTTTTAAGTAGTACCTAAAAGATAAATCTACCTTAAGGAAAGTGTGTGAGGTTAGTACTAGGATTTGGGGTATGAATAACAAAGTACTTAATAAACACCATCTTCCATGAGTCACCACTACTAAAAGGCATTGCATTGCAGTCGAGCACCGTCATGATTTTGATGGAATTGTCACTTATATTTATAATGAAGACATAGACTTAAATTTTGTTAAAACACATCTGTTGAGTTACTTCAGGGACCATGTATAGTGCTGGGGAGATATTCAAATATATTCCAACAAGTCTGGAGAGCCAAATAATCAAACAATGATCAAGCGGGGTTATTGGCAGTCAAACAAGAATGATGTGAGCTATCAACTACTGAAAACTTGTGCTAGATTTGATAGCTTCAAAATTCAAGACATAAATGTCCAAGCGAGTTTACAACATCCCATGTGGAATGAGCTACGTGATAAGGAAGGCAAATGAAGAGGAGGATTGATGACTAGGCAACCAATAGAGTATACAGCAAGTATCAGAATAGTTTCTAAATACATGCAGAGATTGAGAAATCTTGTAGACCTTTTGTTAGACTATTATCAACAGAAGTCATTTCCGAGTCTACAGCATGATCTCTGTTTGGTTAAGGGGTTTCTAGTAGAGATTTGTCATCTTTTGCAAGTCCCACTTGGGAACTTTCAGAACACGCCAGTGGTCACCTGGCATAACCGCGGGTGTACACGAACTCAGCTTTGGAGGTCAACTGGTCAGAGTAGGAACGATTGGGTTGGGGTGGACTCGGGTAATAGAAATGTTCATGGGACGTTAAAAGACTTTTACCTACCGTGTTTGGTATTAATAAGGAAGGTTCGAGAGTTAAAAATGGGTTTCGTGAAGAGAGTAGTGTTAGGAGATAGACTATACGTTGAACATTTGGGCACGCTAAGGGAGATTACAGGGCTTGTTACTGCTGCTTTAGGGACAGTGAGAGGGCCAACAGGGACAACGGAAAGGGTGGTGCGCATCCAAAGAATTATGCACATGGCATATTTAGTACCCAAGACTGGTGTGTTAGATAACAAATGCTAGTATGTAAATAATAGGAGTGATTTAGAAACATTTAATAGAACATATTAAACACAGGATGAGAAATCTATTCAGAAAGAACAAAGCGCAGTGCCAGAGAGACCTCAAAAAATGTCTTTAAAATCATATATTTAAAACTAGATAAGATGAAAAACAGTAAGAGCAATAGTGAAAGAGAACCAGAGCATGTCCAAGGGGAAGATAAAGAGTCTATGGGAGATGGAATTTAGTGAGTAGGGTAAAAGAGCAATTACGTACACAGTGTTGGAGATAAGAAAAGTTCATTTTGTAACCATACAGGGGGAAAGAATGTATACCATGGTATGAGAAATGTCCCTATGGGGACAGATACCATAACGGAGAAATCAGGGGGTCGAGAGACTGCCAAGTGTGATGTGATGAGCTGAGATGGGTGAGGGTTTTTTCAGACTCGCTTAGGTGAAAAGGAGAAGTACAATGTCCAAAATAGGCTGCATGGAAAGAACAAAACAAAACCAGGGTCGGTTAGACAAGTCGCTATTTCAGGAGGAGCAACTGTGGAGCTTGAGACAAAACATAGAGATGAGTAAGATTGGAAGTCTGGAAAGAACTGCTGGGAGGCCACAGGGGTTTCTGGAGAATGATGTGAATATAGGAGGAGTTGGGGTGACAAGGAGGGTTAGGATTACTGGTATATTCAAGGAGATATATGGGTAATACATGAGGGAGCAATTTTTTTTGCTGACGTTACTGATGGCGGTCTAGCACATATCAACAGCCCTCACTGTCCAAGGAGTCCTTATCATTGGTTCCACTAGGGGCTGAACTTTGGTTTAAAGTTTTCCTAACATCCTACTTAGCCCACCAACTAGGGCACTGTCCTAGTATAAATAAAAGTTTTACAATATAACATGATATAATAGCTTTGAACTCTCAATTCCCAAGTTCCTCTTCCTTTCTACCATTACTCTCTATTTCGATTGTTTCTAAGTGACTAAAATCCTGAACCCAACTATCTTCTAAGTACTACCTACAAAGTCTCCTTATAAGGCAAAAACTCTGTCCATCTCTTCCAGTAGCCCTTTTTCTGGCTATATCTAAATTCTAGTGCAATTGTGTTCCCTTAGTGTTCAACTAAAATCTGTGTATCATACTTTTACAAGTTATAGCCAACCATTGAGAGAAAGGTTTTACCACCTGCTTGCTACATACTTAGCTGTTTTGTCAAAATATTGGACTGTTGTTCTATCTAGTACAACGGTGTGGATAACAGAATGCGGGGAGTGTCATATCTGTTGGTTAAAAACAATATATAGAGTGATCATTGAGCAGCTCTTATATAGTACCCAGCTTTCAGCATAAAGCACAAAACCTGTATTTTTCAGATCACTCGAGACATGCACAGAGGTGGTTAGGAGCTGGGGGAAGAAAGTGGAGCTGATTGGCTATGATGGTGTGGCGATTGTGGGCATGATGGCCTATAGGCTCATTGATGATGTATTAATAGTTGAGCTTAACAGTCTTGCCACTGCACCTGTAGACGACCCTGCCTGGTGTGGCAGATGCCTTCGGGAGCACGTCGGTTGGGAATGCGTCCTCCCCGTTATCGAGCGGGGGGGCAACCTTTCCATTTATAGTCGACGAGCTGTCTCGTTTCATGCCTGCAGCCTTCGGTTTGGCATTGAAAACTGTCCATGCGATCGCTGGAAACATTTGCAGTTGAGCGATTGCAGCCAAGAGTGGCTTCGGCGGTACTAGGACTCGTTATGGACTGGTTGGGAACACCGGCCTTTGGCATATCGGATGTGGGTCATATTATGGTGGGCTAGGGGATAGGAATTCTTGGACCATACGCAATGTATGGGGTGTAGAAACAGCTATGATAGTGATGGTGTTCTTACCATCCACTTGCGGTATAGCCTGGTAGGTTGGGAGAGGCTGTTTGGTTCGTTTAGAAATTGGATTGGTGAGAGGCATGAGCAGGGTGAGTAATTTGCGTTTGATGGATGGTGGATGAAGGGTTACGGGACGCGAAGAGGCATTAATACAGGATGGTATCGGTCGCCATGAGCTCCCATGACCTCGTTGGTCGTGATTATTAGATTTATGTTTGGGAGGAGTGGTTGTGGGATGGGTCTGCCCATAGTAGTTTATTAATTTCTTTTGAGGTCTCATGGAAGATCATGAGTTATCTGGAGGTTTCTGGATTATTTGAGGAGCACGGGGGATCGCGATTTGTTAGAATTGTGTTTCTTGCGTGTTTGTGGAGTTTCATTTGGTTTCTGGAGTTTGCAGTTTTGAAGATATATATCTCCTGGTCTATCATTGGCAAGCATCTCCATCGATCATCCAGTTCACCATCCTTCTGCGCCCCGCTGCGCGTACAGTCTATTGTGATCGCACTTTCACTGCTTTATCCTGTAGTACTTTTCTTTAGGCTTCATCAATATTAAACGGAGGTTACCGAGGGAGTGATTGGGGAGTGTGAAGAGTGCATAGGTATATCGCCGATACACACTCGGAAATGGGCAATGGATGGAAAAGAGGGAGGGCGGGGGGAATTATAATGAAATGGTGAGGACTTATATTGTGTTCGATGAGATGTTTGTGTAATATAGGACATCTCCTAGGACCCAGGTTACTCTCTCCCCCACAGCCTAATTTTGTGGTATCGGACTCTCGTTTTGCAAGCGGATGTCAATTACTATTACGCCTCCTCTGCTGACGCTCTCGTCGCCTTAGAACCCCAAGGGTTCCTTGACTCAACTGTGGAGAGAGCTGCGATTAGTAAATTTCCCGGAGTTCGTTCACACTGAGATGAGAGAACCATCCTGTCATGCGTACATTGTGACGGGCTACTCAAAACATCTGCGGGAAGCAGGGAGGGTATCATTGTTCTGGGTCGGGAACAGCACGAGGAGTCTTGCCCAACCACCACTGGACTAAGCGAGTTGCTGGCTGAGGCGGCATAACAACACGGAGCATGATCAGTGTTAGCCTCGTGGTAGCGATTCCTGCTTTCTGCGAAACGGCCTATACTACTTTCGTAAAGTTTAGGCTTGTGAACTGTTGGGAGCGGTGAGGTGTTCCATTTTACGAGGGCCGTGACGGCCGAGCATGGGTGTCACGAGGGGGGTCGGCCCTCTCAGCATCATGAGGGGGATTCTGGTCATCTGACTTCCGAAGTTCAAGCTTTAGCATCAGTTTTCGGTAGTGTATGTGGGAGCGATGCTGCTAAGATTATCCTGGGGAGATGTGTGGATGGCAATCAGGGGCTGAATAGGTTGGTGGTTGCCATGTATTGGAAAGAGCAGATATACGGTCGGGGATGGATATGCGTGAGCCATCACACTGTGCAATAACACTCAACGAAGTGGTATCCCTGAGGAGAGCGGAGTTCGCGTCCAGGTACATGGGAGCCAAAAAAGTAGACTTTTATTCGTAGCCAACGGCACACGCCCTAGCTGAGGGTGCATGCATGTACATGTATAAACAATGTTCCCAAAAGTCTGAGGGCCCCGTAGGGCCCCCCGGTGGACTGCCAAGAGCCCCTGACGGGACCGCACCCCATAGTCCGTCAAGAAATTGCGGCGGACGGCCGAGAACGGCGGGCGATGGAGGGGGAAGACTTGCTTGCTCAGTGCAAAGTCTCAGCTTCTGTGCTCCGGATCATTCGTTCTTGTGCTCCTGTGTTCTAAGTCCGATGTAGCGAGCAGCTGCTATCCTGACAGATACCTCCGTGAAGTATATGGTCGAGGTGCTATTTATATGCCGCGTCGGTGCAACAGGATAATAGCTTTAGATAGAAGGTGCATATGCTGTTTGGGCGGTTTCCATATCATAGCGATAATGGATTCTACCGAACGGGGAGTATCCGCTTCATGAGAAGGCTCTTGGAACAATAGACCCTAAGATTGTTTTCGAGCGGGTGTAAAATACGCTACTGTGTATATTGTAAAGTGGGAGACATTTTGCATCTTACTCCTGCTCTAGATCATTCAAAATAATTTTAACTTTGATGAAAGCGAACAGCTAAGCTTTCACGCCGTACTAGCTTATTTTGCCTCTTGCGTTGGATTTCCCTAGTATGATACCATGTTGGGAGAGCACGGAGCCTTAAATGAGCGGTTAGTTTGCGGCGGTGGAATTAGGGAGGGGCTGGAGGTAGTAGATTATCTGAGCATCATGTTGTGTGGTAACTTTAAATTGGTAAGAAGACAATAATCGCGTGAAATAGGGATGACGGAGACATGAAGGACTTGGAAAAAGATTATGCTTTCCTTCTCTAAGATCTGACTCCATTGGAGCCAAATATCATGATGCAAAAAAGTGACCTTTGCCATACATGGAAAATAGTACAAGGCAATCTAGTTGGGCCTGCATCGGAGAGAAGCGGGGAGAGCGATATTAGGTACAAAGAACTAATAGGCTACTCTGAAGAGCTAGTGCAAGTGGAAACATAATAATCACTATCTTTTGCATTTGCCCATCTCTCACGGCCCGCCAGGATCCGGTTACACCTGTAAGCTGTGAACTGCTCGATATTGCTTGTCAAATCATGGAGACACATTTCCCAGCCGACGGAGATTTCCTGGCCATCCTCTGGAATGACCTCAAGCGGCTCGCTCAGCAAAGATTACAGTTAGGGGGGTTAGGGGGAATGGGTAGCAACGAAAAGGCTCTCGCGAGGTCAGTAGAAGCTACTACATCCACGGTAAGTGCTAACTTACATTGTGATCCCCCGTGCAAACGGCCAATACTGATACAGGGTCATCCTTCCAAATCTCAGTGAAGCCGGTAATGCTCCCCACCCAAATCTGCACCTGTTGGACGGCAGGACCGTATGGGCCTTTGAGGGCAAATTTTACCGAGAATTTTGCCGCCCAGTTCAGTTTATCTCCCCAGAGTTGTTATTTCTTGGGGCCGTGCATTCCGTCGTGGTGTTCTCGCTGCTGAGAATACGTCGGCACTTTCAAGTAGTGAGTCTAGAGTAATGCAGATGGTAAGTTGGGAGGGGCGGCTCGGTCGGGTGTTTGGTTACACGGCCCTGGCGCCTATGGTAGAGCAGGTTTATTGGGGGATGCTCTTGCGATGCCTGCATAGTGGTCAGTAGATATTGACAAATAACCTGAAAATAGGAATGTATCAATGCCAGACTTGGGCAAACAAACATCTAATCTCGGCCCTCTCCCCCCAGTATGAAACACCAACTGATCTTGCAGGACTCCCTGCAGCAGCACTGATTTTGGCTCTAACAGGAACGGATTGACGGGAAACTGTTTCTTGAGAAGGGGTGCTGCCCGACCTCCCGACCTATCCTCCACTGATCTGACTTCTGGCGCGGCTAAAGGTGGAACTGTGACTGGCTTATCGACCGGCCCTATGAGTCCCTGTGTGGCACTACCTCTTCCTGGAATCCAAGCCTTCCAATGGGTTGACCAGAGATGAAAATGAACGGGCCCAACCGAGCTAGTGGAAAGATAACCCGGGCTAGCCCAACGAACCAGTTGGGTCTGCATAATATGAAATGAAACAAGACTGACATATGTGCAAAAGGATAAGCAAGCAGTGACGGAAAATTCAGTGTTTATAATGCGAGGTAAATGAATACTGGAAGGGGTTTGCTGCAAACAGATGAAGGTGTATGCACATTTTGGAAGTGCAGAATGGGGGGATAGCGGGAGACCTGCCGGGAATAAACTATAGAGGCATAGTACCTCCTCATAATGGATCTCTTTATATCATACCGGAAACACCGCTATTCCCAACTAATCCCCTGGGAATTTACCCCCGGCCTCCATATAAACGGTTCTCGCTATAAGGGATTTCATTCAAAACCTCTTTATAACGAGCGGGCTACCCTGAACCCTTGGCATTCGTCATAACGAGGTGTAACTGTAATCTGGCCCTCAGAGATAACGTTTTCCAGCATGATACCGCGGGGTCGGGCCATCTGGCAAGGAGGCATGGTATAAGGAGAAAGGTTAAGCGGGGGGAGGTTTGTCGGGTTCGTTGGGTAACCCAGGTTAAGCTTCCTGGACCCAGCCCAGCCCAGGGGGGTGGAACCCAGGGACCCAACAAAGAACCCGCGTTAAGCCAACGGAGGCCGGACCCGTTGGAAGGCTTGCTGGAAACCCTTCCAGCGCAAGAGCAACGCTCTGTAAAATGCAAAATTCTACCCAAATAGGACGAGATACGCTACCAACCTTCGGCATCCTACCCATCGATATACGGGGCTCCTGGTGGTAACACTCCGAATATCACTGCACCGGGGGATTATTGAGCGCCGTGAGTGCTAGAGTCGGAAAATGAATCATTGGGGCTAATTTCAGGTGTAACGGGAGCCGTAGGTGGAACCAGGCGGCTGCTAGCTAGTGCTGTGAGTTCAGTGTTCCTAGTGGGGTTTCGTCTAGCTCATAGGCCAAACTGGACACTAGTACGCTAGCCCTTACGAACTATTTGTTGAAATTCACCAAGCTTCCATCAATTTCTCACATGAGAAGGAGCTGTTAGTGGAATGGAGTCAGATGAGCAGTGGTTTGTTTTGGTCCTGTATGAGGGTTGACGAACTTGTATCTGGGGATCATAGATCTGGAATTGTGTTAGCCTACGGGTTGGATGAAGCGTGATTGTATACACAAGTGTTTGGAGCTAGCGTTGAACGCTAAGGGTTGGAAATTTTCATTTAGCTTCTAACATGTTCATACCAGCGAGTGTCACACTAAGATAGTTATGACGCAGGATGGAACGGGTATGAGGAACACCAATAGCGAAGGGAAGATATGAGAAGCATGCGGAGTTAGCAGGATGGATGAAGTGAAAGACATGGGAGAAACTTGGAAGAGTCTTTGCTTCGTGTGATAGCAAGTTGTGTATGTATAGGACACCTCCGGCAAGGTGGAAAGAATAAGAACCACAAGACACTCTCATACGAACATAGCCTAAGTTTCAATAATATTGGCCTCGCATTGTCTGTAGCTAATTGCTCACCCTCTTCGTCCCTACTGAAAACTCATGAATATTCCATGCTGACTGAGTCCGTGACGTAGTAGAGAAGAGAAGTTTGATGAAAGCAGGTTACCACACTTCCAGAATCACCCGGTTTGTGCGTGTGAATGGGAGCGATTGTTTTAGCTGTATACATGGGCCAATTGGGACCAGCAGCCTCTTCCACTCCACGTTTTCCGGGTGACGAAATGGGGTCGCCGTTCGAGGGCTATGCGGCGCTTGGGCCTTGAGGAGGAGCCTTAGTGTGCATATCAGGCGGGCTGAGGAGTGTTGCGCGAAATTGTACGGAGAGCACAAAGAATTTGTTGACAGTTTGGCGATGCATGTGATGGTGTAAAGATTTAGGCAGATATTGATTTGGAGGAGGGCTGTGAGACGTGTTTACTTTGGTAGAGTTTTATCTTATCTTACCAGTTGCTGGGACATCAACCAGTGCCCTTTGTGGTGTAGTTGGTATCACACCCGGCTGTAATATTCAGTTTACCGGTTGGTCACCAGTTCGACTCTGGTCGAAGGGACTTTTTTTTTCTTCTCTGCGGTGAGATTTCACCTCACAGTATGAAGGACCACCGAGGGGGATCACGCCGAGAAACTTTCACTGTTTGTATAAGGCGATCCCAAGATGGAAAGCGTAGTTGGAACTGCATCGCTGGCAGGGACCTGGGATCCCGGTTCATACCAGACATTAAGTAAGATAGTGTGTGGGTGATCCCCGGGAATACATTTGACCAAATGCTGGTGGTGGAGAAGATGGAGTGATGACGACGATTGACGACCCTGCCAGGTGTCGCAGGTGCCTGCGGGAACCCGTTGGTGTGGAATGCATCCTCCCGGATATGGAGCGGGTGGGCGGCCTTTCCCTTGATACCTGTTCTGTCGTGACGTTTGTGAAATGGACTGGGCTTGCATGGAGGCGCTCAGAGGTACAGAGGGTCACATAAGAACTCCAAAAGCAGTTAGGTTAGCATAAATGACAATACGACAAGGATAATCTTATATACAATAATATCAAAAGTATAGAATTAAGAAATAAAAAATGAAAATAAACAAAAAAATAAACAAAGAAGTAAAAGAAAAGAAAAAACATTAAAAATAAAAATTATTTCCTCCTTCATACTCGATACAAGCTCTGATCCATTTGGGCATTGGGTTGATATAGTGATTAATGCACTCTACAGGATAGTTATTCCAAGTCTTATATAGTATTAGATAAAAAAAATATAAAAAAATATAAAAAACAAAGTTTTAGTGGTTACCTCTTCAAGAACAAGACAAATATATCGAGGGGTTATTAGTGTCTTCATTTTTTCTCATAGAGCATCTTTTAATTCCATCCAGATGGTCTCAATGGCATTGAAATCTCAGGAATTTGCTGGCCAGACAAGTTTCTGAAATCTAAGTTATTCACAAGGGATATTATAATAATAATGGATATGTGCAGGGGTATTGTCTTCTATTATCATAATATTCCTCTCACATAACTCAGTCATAGCCTGACTGGTAAATGGATAGAGGAGGGGGTTAAGTATACGCTTATGGTAAATAAACCAGTTGATGCTATCCTTCCTATGAATCTTCCTAGTTTTCAAGACCAGCTCTCAAAACAGAACTTCTAATCCCAGGGAGCTGGTATTTCAATTGGCTACCAGCTCCAAATCATACTCTGCATTTAGAGTGCAGTCTGCTCCCTTTCATTGGTTTGCTGTCTCATATGGTATAGTGTATATATGGAAAGGAAGTTCGTGATCTTATAATATATATATAATTATTTTATTTTTAGCATTAAATATTATATACCTATTAGAAACATAAGCAGAGTTATATAGAATATAGAATAATATCATACCAGTATGTTAAGTACGAAAAAATAATACTTGTATATACCAGCTTTTCTATATAGAATTGCACCCCAAAACATAACTGTAGTACCTAGGACAAACTGTTGATTAATATTTTGTGGCCAACAGGCCTCTTGAGCATGCTGAAGTATCTCACAAGTATAGTGGAACCAGTGATTTCCTGTCTTAAAGTAGGATTCATCAATGAAGATGATGTTCCTGCAGTTGTAATTCTCGTATTGGTGACAGAAGACAAGTCTTCTTGTCTTTTGTACTATACTAAGAGTTGGTTTCTGAACTGCCTTCCACTGATAAATTTGGTTTTCCCATAATGCTTTTGAAATTGTTTGCCTGCTTACATTCAGTTCTGCTTTTTTTTTTTACTTTTTTTTTTTTTTACTTATTAGGTACACTTTCAATAATATTAAATGAGAAAAAAAAAAACTACCTGCTTGTACTAACTGTGTAAAGGTCATGTGACAGTGCTCTGCATCTTGAGGAGTTACCTCTACCAAATGTTCCTTCTGTGCCTGGGTAAGAGCCTCATTGGAGCCTTTTACTGAGTTAGAGAGTGGAGCAAGGCTCTTATTAGTACAGAAATCAGAGTTTTGGTTTTCACCTGCTCCCTGGTGTGCCATTCTCATAATATTGGAGCAGGTACTTATAAGTACCACTGTTTTTGCTGATATATCCTTTATACTCATCTTTTGAGAACCCTCTAGCATGGCATATCTGATAATCTGTCCCTGCTTGGCCATAGGTATTGTTTTCCCTCATGGTGTTGACATTTTACTGGATCTTGCTCTTGTTGTAAGTAGTTGTATGATGACTCAAATACTGTGTATACTTCATGATTCCCCCTATTGTACTCTAATTTACACTAACTTGTCTACCAACCCTATTCAGATTGAGCACAGACCTATGCACCTCCGAGCGCCTCCATGCAAGCCCAGTCCACTTCACAAACGTCACGACAGAACAGGTATACGACGAGCTGCCCCGTTGCCTGGTCTGAAACCTTCGGTTTGGCATTGCAAACTGTCAGCGTGATCGCTGGAAACATTTACGGTGGAGCGATTAGGGCCAGGGGTGCTTTCGGCGGTAGTAGCTCTCATTATGGGCGGGTTGGGACGGACTATCCCCGGTAGTCCGTCTTTTGAGAGCAGCTAGGATAGACTACAACCAAGGGTGGTTGGACCGGAGGACTGCAGGGGACTACCGTCCCTGCCATCCCTCACAGTCCCCCACCATCACCTACCGTCACCCACGCTCCCGGGCCGCCCTATCACTCCCCCCCTAATAGCACTTTCTCAGCCTACAGGGGCCGGTCCAACCCTAATACCGCCGTCTTGCATTTTCACCGCCCAAGAAGGACTAGACGAGTCCGTCCCTCCCCTCCCGAGCTCTTGGCAGTCTCCCAGCAGGGCCCCACAGGGCCCCGGACGGTGGGTTAGATTGTGGTGGGCTAAGAGAGAGGACTTGTGGAGCTGTACGCGATGCATGTGGTATGGGAATAGCTATGCTACTGATGTTGTTACCATGCACTTGTAGTATAGCCTAATCTGTTGGGATAGGCTGTTTGATTGGTTTAGAAACTGGATTGGTGAGAGGTGTGCGGGGAGAACAATTTGTGTTTGGTGGATGGTGGGCGGAGGGTTGTGCGAGGGGAGGACGCATTAATCCGGGATGGCATTAATCGCCATGAGCACCTGTGAGCCTATTGGTAGTGATTTTTGATTTATTCGGGAGTAGTGGTTGAAGGGATGGGTTTCCCTATAGTAGTTTTTAAATTTTTTGTAGGGTTATCGGGGATTAGCTGGTTTATGCCAGTTCGACGATACTAGGATGGTTCCGGCCACCTGTACAGTACACAACACCTCGATTGATGCAACGGGGGACGCCTCGGGATAAAATGCTTGGCACTAAAATTGTGTGTATAGTTCCTGAAGACTAAACTCTATAACAATTTTCCTGTGACAGCAACTGTAATGTATTAGTAATTGTTTGTTTTTACTCCTAGGTTATCAACCCTACAACTTTGAGTTCATGACTGGTCACTATCTTTTTGGATCATTATAAGTACAAGAGATAGATTCAAGGTATCATATAATACAATATCCATTTTCCTATCAATTATTATATGGGGGCTCAGAGTCCACAATCTGCCTGTGCGATAAATACCTGGTCTAAACATGTCTTTTGAAATTCTGTGACACATATAGCATGTCATTCCGATATATGTCCATTATGTATAATGTCTTTTGATGGTATTTCAAGATCAAGAGGTTGGGTATTTCATTCAGTGCTTCTGGTACCAGATGATATAGAGAAGAAAAAGAATATTTAGAATTGGCCCATGTATAGGAATTTGCTCAACCTCAAAAGTATTTGAGGAAGTTTGGTTGACAGTAAAAGGCTGGAGAAAATATAAGCCGATGTTCAACTGCCCCCAAAGCTTCCTGTAACTCACACTTTTGCTCTTGAAAGTCTGGTTGTGATGAGAGTAGTGCTCAGGCACAACAGTTGGTATTATATGCGTTGCAAGCTGGATTCAGTTTTCTTGCAACAGGCTTTTTGCCTGGAATTGAGTTTTAAGTTAGGAATTTGCATCCTAGTAGCCAAGGAGCATGCTCCTGCAAAGTAATTTTAAGTCCCTTCAAGCGGCCATCAGGTAACATCATAGACCATATATGGACTATTGGTGTATCATTTTGATCTGTAAACTACCCATCTCTCATGCTTACAGTATTTTTTCCCCCTGAGCAGGGTTCATATTGGTAATAAGCAATACATCACTTATATACTTTAAGTGGATTTTGGCATTGTTGAAAGCAAAGAGGCATTGACATGCAGGTTATACTGCCTTAAAAGCAGGGATGGCCTTTTTAGTGAGCTGTTTTAAAAGTAGCTCTCCAATATACTAGGTATCCCCTTCTCATTTCAATATCTTATATACACTTTCCCTACTCAATCTTCCTACAGGTGTAAGGAATTCAGAAACATGCAGTTCCTGGCCACACCCTTCTTTACATTTTGGGACTTTGTCATTGTGAATCCAAATTCTCTTGTGGCCATTATTGGAGTTAAACATACACTAATCATGTATATAAATATACCTAGACAAGCTCTATTCAGCAGAGCTATCAGGATTCAGTTTAACTGGTTATCTCTGTAATATGTTCAGACAAGGTCCTAGTCATGTGGTGATACGATAGGAGCAAATGGCTTCTTGTCCAATAAGATGCAAGCGCTGGTTCCTAAAGGAGGCTGCGAGGGGTATAATAGGGAATCAAAGAAGCAACCATTCAGTGAAGTATATTTTAGAATACTGCCAGTCGAAGTCTGCTGTTTCTATCATGAAAATCTCCAGTCTTTAAATATAGCATATCGGTTATCTCCAGTATGAGCAATATGCCAAACATTGTGTATATGAAGTGATAGCACACAAAACAATACATGTATCAAACGATACTATGAAACCAAACATAAAATATTTTGTATATCAACTGATAGCACACGAAACAATACAAGTATTAAACAATACTGTGAAACCAAACATAAAATATAACCTAGTACCTATACCAGTTACAATCCCATTCTACCATGACTGGCTTCAGAGATTGCATTTGTGGGAGAAAAGAGGTTTTACAATAAGCGATAACATCCAATCTTTTTTCCTGACTATCCTTATAATGATCTTTCTTAACTTTATACCAGTTCCAAAACAGTTTTTGTAATGTGTTCGGGCCAGGCCCTAGTGATGTAGCGGTACGATAGGAGCAGATGGCTTCGTGATCAACAGGAAGCGAGCGCTGCTTGCTAAAGAAGGCTTCGAACAGGGTGTAATAGGAGATCAAAGATGTAACCGTTCAACCAAGTATATTTAAGAATACTGTCTGTCGAAGTCTGCTGTTTCCATTGCGGGAATCAGCGGTCTTTAAATACAGCATGTCGCTTATCTCCAGTATAAGCGATATTGCCAAACAATGTGTGTATCAACCGATAACACACGAAACAATACCAGTATCAAACGATACTGTGAAACTAAAGATAAAACAATGTGTGTATCAAACGATAGCACACGAAACAATACAAGTATCAAACGATACTGTGAAACCAAACATAAAACAATTTGTGTATCAAATGATAGCACACGAAACAATACAAGTATCAAACGATACTGTGAAACCAAACATAAAACAACCTAGTACCTGTACCGGTTACAGTTTTAGTAGCCAGGATCTTGCTGGTTGACTTGACTGAGCTTGTTTGACTTCACAATGTATGGCGCCAATAGTAATATATGGTACTATGTTTGCATCAGGTAAGGCTTTTTGCCTATATAACTGAAGCTAGTATTTTGAAACCACCTTTGCAAGTCCAATTGAGCCTATTCTAAAAGCATCAAGTATTAGTCAGAATATACAGTTAGTATACTTTTGCATAAATTGAAATTGAACTTATACCTTTACCTGTATATGATATATACTTCTGCAAAGCTACTACTGTGCCTTTATCACTAAGCCAACTTGGAATCTTGTTATGCTTCCCTTGCTTTACAATCAGAGCCTTTCCATATTGAATATATTTCACTTCTAGCTCAAGAATTCCATTTATTACCCAAGTCCCCAATCCCCTGATCTTGCTACCAGTAGTGTAAGCCCCTTCCGTGATTCTATTACTGTTATTGGTAATGTCTGAACTCTTATCATCTTTTTTTATATCTACTCCCTCTTGGCTTTAAGCTCGATTTTGAGGAATTGATGTGGCTTGACGTTCCAATCTAGCTAAGAACCTTCAATGTCCAGCCACTTGAGACTTTTTGTGGACTTAATCTGATTCTTCAGTCTTTATAAAGCTGATTGCAGAATCCCCATCTTTTGCTTTTTCAATTTCCCTACAAGAGATGGTCAATTTTCATAGGCCTTTTTACATAGCTCATATTTTTTGATATTCCAAATCAGAATTTAGAAACTTTACTATCATCTATTTTTGAAGTATCTTACCTGCTTACTTTCCAACTCTGTTGCACTATCCTGCAGAGGCTTTTGCTGCTTTTTAGCGTAACAACGACTATCTCACTTCTTGCAGGGAAGAGCTGTCAGTTTAATATATCTATCTTGAATACGACTCCTGTTACGATATTTGCATATTCTTGCTACAGATATATACCCTTCACTGGTAATTTTGAGTCAACTAGCACTTTGCTTCTGCAGCCTTGCTAAGCTTGACGTTGGACATGACTTTCTTTTTGGCAAAGTTAGTACTTACGAGTACGTCCAGTACTGGTTATTAGAGGAGGACGAGATACAGGAGGCTGCTTTTGGTAAGCAGCATAGTACTTCCAAATATGGTCTCAGTACATAATTCTTTTTTGTTCTTCTTGATCAAGATCATTTTCCATGGTCTGACATAATATTCCAAAATGACTGAGATATCAATTCGGTTTGATTCCTATTGCTCTAATTCGATACCTTTCATTTATAATACTTGATTTAATATTTGAATTGACACTAAGTTCAGGAATAAGTAAATGGATATACAAAGTATAAAACTTACAATAGAGTAGAAGATAGGATTGATAATGGATAATGGGAAAGTGGAAATTGTATAATATAATATCTTAATATTGGCTAGAGTGATTCCTTGTAATCATAAAACTGAAAACAAGGGTTATCCATCATGAACTTGAAGTGTCAGGGTTGGTAACCTAGGAGTCAAAACAAACAATTATGAATACATTGTGGTTGCTGTTGTAGGAAAAAGGACCATACTTTTTGTTGGAAAATTAGTATAGAGTTTGGTCTTCTGAAACTATATGTTCAAATCAGAGTCTGGGTAGAGTTATTTTATAGTATGATTATTATTAATATTAATATTAAGAGATACAAACAAGAGAACATAATGGAAGGAAAGAGGCAAAGGAAAGGATATAAAGGAATGCCTATCAGTGAAAAGAAACAAAGAAAATAAATTGATAGAAAGAAGAATAAAGAAAATAAAATAAAGGAAAGATTACAAGACAAAGGAAATATAAAAAAGTGTATTTATTAAAAACATTATAGTATTAAGCTATATCTGGGTGTTGGTATGATTTGTACTTTTTGGATACAAGCTTTTTGTAGCTTGCAGAACTATTGATCTTACCAGATTCGTATATGTCAATGATTCACATTGCCTGATTATGATATTTGAAAATAAGAGTATTGGGAACTTGAGCTAAGGCATCTGGAACGAGATACAAAAGGAAAGCAAAGTCGTATCCACAATTTTGATGAGTATACCATTTTGCTGCCCTCTAGAAATACTCTATAAAATTCATCTCACAATTAAATACAGGATAAAAGAGGACTAGGTATCTAGCCACTTCAATTGCTTCCTGGAGTTTACCTTTCTGGGCTTGAAAGTTTGGCTGAGATGCCAGAAGAGCTCCAGTACTACAGTTTCCACCTCTTAAACATTGAGGATTTCATGTCATATTTCCTCCACTAGTTTTAATGCCAGCAGTACATTGCACAAGAAATTGTCTACTAGTCATGAGCCATAGACCTCGTTCTGCAAGTACTGTTTTCAAACCATTCAGTGTTCTATCTTTCCGTACCATTAATTGATAATAGCCACTATCTGGATAGGATTTATTTAAGATATATGTTGTATAAAGGGTCTTTGCATGTTTGCCTCTATTGTGGAAATTTATTTTGATACACATAATGCATTGTTGACATACTTGCAGAGCATTTTGGCATTATTGAAAAGTAATAAAGTATTGGCAAAAGGAGACTCTGCTTAGAACAGTGGAATTGCCTTCTGTGCCATTACATACTACCACTACACTTTAATATCTCACAATCTCTGCTATCACCAAGTCTCCCAATTGGAGTCAAAAGATCAGAGACATATAAGCCTTGACCTTGACCTTTCTTTTGTAATAGTTGATGCTCTTCATGGGTCCATATAAAATGGTCACTATTATTTGCATTAAAGGCACACTTATCTTGGGTGACTATTATAAAAGATTCCAATTGTTCAGATAGGAGTAGCTTGTTTGTAATTGGATTGTGACTATTGTTCTATTCCATAAGTGTTGGCTGGACTTATTTAAGAAAGAGTAAAAACACATTATTTCTGTAGTGTTTGACATCCTCCCATCCATGTCTAGCAATATAGACACCTTTGCCTACCTCCCTCCACTTGAAGTCTAGCTTTGGAAGCCAACGGCGACTGCTTCGACTGCGAAGTATTTTTTGAATATCGTGTACAATCTGTCCTCTTACCGGTGGTAGTACCGTGGTGTTTAATTCTGCCAACTCATAACCTATTGCTTGTACTATTTTTATTGAAGCAATAGCTATAGTTTTCTCAAACAGATTTAACACTATTGTGAGATAATACCAGAAACCAACCTTTGCTAGCATGAGAGATATACTCTTATACAGACAACAGGGTACTCTTCTCCTGAAGCCAGCTGGTTATTTTGGAATTCTTTCTCTAGCCGGCTGCTCAGTCTATTGATTCTTAATCCAGGTAACCTTATTTTGCAAATTCTGACGCCACATTCACTATCCTGTACCTTCCCCATCAGCCATATCTTTAGCTACCTACTTCTCAATTCTCAAGAGTAGAAACCCAGACTTTATTGGCCAGTTGCACTCTTGTTATACTTTAACTTACAGGAAGTTTAATACTTCAATATCCTTTATCAGGGTTGGCGAGTCACTTTGCTGGCTTCATATTGGGAGTGGATAACCTTTTTGGTATCATGGATACATGGTGTGGGAATTGCTAGTATGTAGGAGAAGGGAAGTCATACTTTTCCAAATCTCGGTGGTTATTTTGCGAGAGTTCATATATGCAATGCAACATTGAGATCTTTCTGGTGTTGAATAAGGGTATAGATCCCAAGGATTGGAATCTCTAGCCGTTGTCTATAAAGAGCAGATATTGCACGAGGAAGCAAACTCAATTGCTGTTCTAGCAGTGGTAGCTCTGGATTGACTGTCGTATAACTTTGCTGAGCTAAACGTCATTGTTTTCTATACCATTTCTATGATTGAAGAGTCCTAGAACATGATGCGGAAATAGCTGGTACTTCTGGCATTGCATTTTGGAGGTTTTGTTGAAGCTGCAGATCAGATCCTAATGCATGTTGAGATTGAGATTGAGTAGCATTCAGCGCAGCTGCTAAGCGAATTCTCACTCTTTGAGTGCAACAGGGTAATCTTGATAGGTTGACATAATCTGGCTAGTATTTATTCGCATTGCTATTAAGGCCACTGAGATAGTGATTTGGTGTCTCCTGAGATGCTGTTGGTTGAATTGATTGTATTATCAAAATAGAAAGTGCAATAAGAATGAAAAGTCTTGCGATTGCGAAATCAATTTCCTTAACTAAATTGCATAATCAGAGACTAAATAAGGAAAAAAAGTAATGTTCAAGTCATGGGAATTTGTAACAGGTACGGGTACTAGGTTGTTTTATGTTTTGTTTTATGGTATCGTTTGATACTTGTATTGTTTCGTGTGCTATCAGTTGATATACACAGAGTTTTATGTTATGTTTCACAGTATCGTTTGATACTTGTATTGTTTCGTGTGCTATCAATTGATACACACATGGTTTTGCAATATCTGTTAGGCGGTAGCCGACTCTAAGGACAAGCGAGTCTGGACTAAGGCCCGATAGGTGACGAAGTGATTTTCTAGGAAGCGGCACTTATGGTGTCAAGAGCAAATGTAGATTTCCATCGTAGAACGAATATATTGATAAGATCTCTTCTCCGTCGCTGATCTATAAAGTGTGGGAGGCACCTCGATATTTATATTCCGTGTCTGGGTATTCGCGGCCTATCTATTTCTCACACCTTTCCTGTGTGCGAACTTCGTAGACTCTGCAAACCTTTACCCCTCTTCACTCTGATTTCCCTGAGCAGCGGGGAGGGTGTCCCACCCCTCTCCTCGCTGCCTCAGTGCTAATCATAGCCACTTGAACCCCTTCATCGTGGCAAGCGGCTACTGGTCCTTCGTCTGCATACGGAGTGATCAGCTCCGACAACAGACTTATCAATGTCGCAGGATTTCTCATCCGTCTGCATCAACCCGCAGGACGCATGCTCCTATCTTATCACGCCAATGGCGGTTAGGCCGCGCTGCGCTCAGTGTTCATTTCTTCACGCGGTAGGTCCTCAACTGACTCTACCTTATCATGCTTCCGGGTGTGCGTGAACGATCATCTCTTGGGCGTTGTTCCCTCATCAGGATTTTCCTCCGCATCCCTCCACCAACGGACTTGAAATTCGGTCTTACTGCCCTCGTGGCAGCCAGGGACTCCTATCGGAGTAGCCGACCTCCCCCCAGTTGGCATCCATCCATTGGCACAGCTGAGGGATCTTTGCATGCGTTTGTCTCCACAACCAATTGACTGATTTAGTTCACTCGACCTTGTCAGGATAGCCGGGAGTCCTCTCTTGAGAATTCAGCGAAACCCCGTGGTCGGCGACATTCGGTGGTGGCGTAAATGCGGGTTCTGTGTCGGCATTGTATTCGGAGAAATTACCTCATTGTCCAAATACTCAGACAGACCCTGGGATCGAACACGTGACCTGTTGCCCATAATCACCTGACATGCCTATTACGCGATGCCAGTTCGTCATATTTCTACCCTGAGCCCCCCTCTCTAAGAGTTCGGCCCAAATCTCTAAAAATCTATTCTTCAAATGGTGTACAAATTAAACTCCTATAATGACTCGGCAAGATAGGGTGAAAAACCTGTCCGTGTTCACTTGGCCACGCCTAGGAAAACCTTTCCTTGTCATCCTTCCTCTATATCCACAGCATCTCTGGGTTCTCGCTGTAGAACCCTTCTACCAACTCCGCCGCATGCCCCAAATGTTCTGGTGGCTCCCAGGTGTTTTCATCCTCCGAGCACCCTCGCCACTTCACAAAGTACCTAAGTTCACCGATCCTCCTATTGCGTCCGTGAACCCTGCGAGTGTACGACATGACCTCGCTTTTGACTATCTTTTCAACCTCAAATTCCCAGTTGCCATCTATCTCCTCTGGCGCTCAGGGAGGTTGTTCCCGAGCCGGTCGAACGGACGTCGGATATGGCTCTCACAATGATACATGGAAGATGGCGTGCATCTTCTAGCGTTCTGAGATTTCCATCATGAATGCTCAGTTGCCGCGTGGCTCCAGGATTTTGAAGGGTCCATACAGCTTTGGGCTAAGCTTTTTGGAGGGTCGTTTGGTCGGGATCTTTTTTGCGTTAAGCATCACCAAGTCACCTGGCTTAAAGTTCGGTTGTGGCCTTACTTTTTTGTCATGGTATCGTCCCATTGCTTCTCTGGTTGCCTTTAATGTGGCTATCGCCTGTCCATGTATTTCCTTCATCCAGTGAGCATATGTGGTGGCCCCTGGGTTTCGAGCTTCTCGCTCCTTCACCCACTCCGTCTGTGGGTGGTATCCATAGTTCACGTAGAAGGGAGTGAGTCCGTGCACACTCGTAACGGAGTTATTGTAGGCATGCTCCGCTACCAGGAGCAGTTGGTGCCAGTTATCCTGATCGTAGTTGATGAAGCTTCGGAGATAGCCTTGCAGAACATGGTTGGTTCTCTCTGTCTGCCCATCTGTTTGAGGATGGTATGCCATTGACATCTTTCGCTTAATGCCTAAGAGTTTGCAGAGGGATTCCCAAAATTTTCCCGCGAACTTTGCATCCATATCCGCGATGATTTCCATCAGTAGCCCATGTAGTTTCCACACTTCCCGGAGGAACACCTGGGCTACATCCTTTGCTGTTGCATTTTCGCTTAGCCCTATAAAGTCTGCAAGGTGTTCGGGCCAGGCCCTAGTCACTTAGCGGTACGATAGGAGCAGATGGCTTCGTGATCAACACGAAGCGAGCACTGCTTGCTAAAGGAGGCTTCGAACGGGGTGTAATAGGAGATCAAAGAAGTAACCATTCAACTAAGTATATTTAAGAATACTATCTGTCGAAGTCTGCTGTTTCCATCGCGGGAATCAGCGGTCTTTAAATACAGCATATCGCTTATTTCCAGTATGAGCGATATTGCAAAACAATGTGTGTATCAACTGATAGCACACGAAACAATACAAGTATCAAACGATACTGTGAAACCAAACATAAAACACTGTGTGTATCAACCGATAGCACACGAAACACTACAAGTATCAAACGATACTATGAAACCAAACATAAAATCCTAATAACCCGTACCGGTTACAAAGTGGGCCATCTTGGTGAAGCGGTCGACCACTACCATAATTTGAGTGTTCTCCTCTGACTTTGGTAACTGCGTTATGAAGTCGGTAGGGACAGAGGTCCACGCCACGTAGGGTACCTCCAATGGCTGTCGGAACCCGTATCTTGCGTATCGTGGCGCTTTGTTGTGTTGACACTCGTCAGATGACTGCACGTTGTCCTTGACCCGTTCCCCGAGCCCCTTCCAGTAGAAGTCCCTGGTTGCAATTTCCAGTGCCTTTTCCTGGCCGAAATGCCCAGCAAGCTTGGAGTTGTGGCTGCTTTGAGCAAGCAGCGTTTGCAGGGCCTAGTCCTTTGGAATGAACAGCCGTCCCTTGTAATACAGGAGGCCGTTCTCCATAGTCCAATACGTTGGCATACTTTGTCCCTCATCTCGGAGTCTTTCCAACTCCTTTCTCCTTGATTTCAAGTCCTGGTCCACCTCTCCCTTCTCCGCTACCGGTCTTAGGAATTGGGCGTCAAACCTCTTTGCCGTTGCTTTGACCACTACTGCATTGGTCAGCACGGTTTCTTTCGTCGTCAGGGCCTTGTGTCATCCCTGATCGCACTCATCGAAGTATTGGTTTAGCCCGCTTTCTTCCCTTAGTTGACTGGTTTTGGTCTGGGTTTCGACCACACTGGTTACCATGCTTCCGAATCCATCCTGGCCCCTCTCAGAGTCATCCAGCTCCATCACATCATGGAGTTCCCCATCATGAATCCTTTGTATTACGAGTTGCGCAACTCGTTTGCTCTTTCCTACGTGGTAGTCCTGGTCCTTCAGGTTGTATAGTAACATCTTTACCTCTCCTCGGTAGTCCCTGTCAATGACTCCTGCCCCGAGCATGATGCCATGGCAGGCGGCAAGGCCACTTCTTGGAGCTACTCGGCCGTAGGTTCCCGCTGGTAACGCTAAGGCTATTCCGGTGGCTACTGCCGCTTGTCCGTGAGCAGGCACTACTGCTTCTTCCAGCGCGTAGATGTCCTGTCCTGCTGCTTCGCTTGAGCCCCTTGTCGGGATTTGAGCCGCCGGGTGTAACCTCATGGCTCGGGTGTACTCAGGTTCAGGTGTCTTCTGACTTAGACCAGGTTCCTCCTTTTGTCCTACCACTATAACTATAACCTAATTAAAATGTGCCGGGTTTAGAATTGAGAGCTTCGCGCTTTGCGCAGCTCCCCCCTCGGGATGGTACTCCGGCCGTCTGCTTAGTGCATCCGGTTTCCTGCCACTCGACCCTGGTCGGTACAC
>PYWC01000005.1:2200462-2229200 GCA_003182015.1 Tuber magnatum
CGAAAGCGATTTCGAAAGCAGTGAAGATGAGAATCGGGTAATGGAAGATGAAGCGGCATACCTAGCCCCACTGGCCGAGGAGGAGTACTGGCAAGAGCAAAAAAGAAGAACACTCCATCCAACAGCCTTACGATGTCAAACTATGAGCAAGTACCTTGGAGACTGCGCCATCAGCTAATGGGACCGTTGGTGAACTGTGATATTATCCCTAGACGATAGCTTACACACCGACTATTCTTACACATCTGCAACAAATGTTTAGAAATAACAACAGAATCGACGGGACAAATGTGGGGAGAATCAGTCTCAGATGTTTGCCGCTTCGGTTGTGGGTGCTACCTGAGCACAGAAAAATCTGATCGTTGCATGAGGATGGAAGAAACCGAAATTAAGCAGCAACCCCCTGACTATGAAGACCTAAGCGAGGCCGACGCCTAAGCGAGGCCAGCACCTAAGCGAGGTCACCACCGAAACATAAATACCACCCACCAGCCCATAAACCATCGAAGAAAACAAACCACCCTACCTAACCTCCAAACCTTTAACCCTTACGAAATTCTTCACCATATTATATAAATACTCTTACGCGAGAAAGAAAAACCGAAATGTCGACCTATGCAGAAGTCAGCATCAAGGGACGTGACCTCATTTTGGGGTACCTACTTTACCGAGAAATCATTCCAGAAGACGCATAATGGAAGATTTTCTACATCGATCACTACGAGGATTGCGGACGGATCGATGTCGAGATGGAGGAATGTGAGGACCGGATAGTTCGGAACTTTGTGGACTTGCCACATTATTGGGAGTCTGGTTGCTTTGTGCGCGGAGTGCCATGCGGGGAGTGCTTGGAAAGATGGTTGGAAGGTGCGGAATACATGTTGCAGGACAACTTAAGATTGCTGCACGATAGCGATGACGATGAGGATGGATCCTATCCGGAAAATAGCGCGACTACCGGCCATTAGGAGTTCATTGGGGTTTCCTTGGATTGTTTTGTTTTGATGAAATTGTTATTTTATTTTGGAAGTGTAACCGGTACGGGTTACTATTGTTTTATGTTTGGTTTCATGTTTGGTTTCACAGTATCGTTTGATACTTGTAGTGTTTCGTGTACTATCGGTTGATACACACATTGTTTTATGTTTGGTTTCAGAGTATCGATTGATACTTGTAGTGTTTTGTGTGCTATCGGTTGATACACAAATTGTTTTATGTTTGGTTTCATAAGTATTATTTGATACGTGTATTGTTTCATGTGCTATCGGTTGATACACACAATGTTTTGCAATATCACTCATACTGGAGATAAGCAATATGCTGTATTTAAAGACCGCTGATTCCCATAATGGAAACAGCAGACTTCGACTGACAGTATTCTTTAATATACTTGGTTGAACGGTTACCTCTTTGATCTCCTCTTACACCCCGTTCGAAGCCTCGTTTAGCTAGCAGCACTCGCTTCGTGTTGATCACGAAGCCATCTGCGCCTATCGTACCGCCACGTGACTAGGGCCTGGCCTGAACACGTTACACTCCAGGCCTTGGTCGTGCGGAAGTATTGTAGATTCTGATGGTCTGTAAACACCGTGATAGGTTCGTTAGTTCCTGCGAGGTGGTGACGCCATTCCTTGAAGGCTTCAACTATGGCGAGCAACCCTTTATCGTGGACGTCGTAGTTGCGTTCCGCCGAGTGGAGCTTTTGGGAGTAAAATGCTATAGGGTGAAGCCTTTTTTCAATGTATTGTGATAGGACGCACCCTAGGGTAAAATCACTAGCATCCGTTTCCACCACCGTGTTCCTGTCTGGGTGGAAGTGTGCCAGGATTGGCGCTGTCACGAACTGTTCCTTTCGGAATTCGAAAGCCTCCTCCTGCTCTTTTCCCCAGGCGAAGCGCTTCGGGCCGCCTTTCAATAGTTCCGTTATGGGTTTACAAGTTCCGGAGAAGTTCTTAATGAATCTTTGGTAGAAATTTGGAAATCCCATAAAAATTTCTATGTCCTTTATGGACTCAGGTCTCTTCCATTCCCTTATGGCTCTGACCTTTCGATCACTCCTGATGATTCCATCCGTCTTCACTATGTATCCCAGAAATTCCACCATTTTGGTGTGGAATACTAATTTAGTGATAGACACTGCTAAGCGGCATTTCCGCCACTCGGTTAATATCTCCTTTACCAACTTGACGTGGTCCTCCTCCGTCTTGGAGTAAATTAGCACGTCGTCTATGTATACGACTATTCCCAAGTCTAGGAATCTCCTCAAGACCACGTGCATCATGTCTGGGAAGCTGGCGGGCGCGTTTACCAGCCCGGATGGCATTACCCAATATTCGTAATGACCGGACCGAGTGCGGAAGTCCGTCCTCTACTCGTCCCCCTTTTTTATGTGTATCAGGTGGTACCCATCCTTTAGGTCCAACTTGGTAAAGATACACGACCCGACTACTCGGTCTCTGAGTTCACTCATGACCGGCAGGGGGTCCTTGTTAGCGATAGTAACCTTGTTTAGCCCGCGGTAGTCGACACATAGTCTCAGCCGTCCATCAGGTTGCGGCAGAAATAGTATCGGTGCACCTGCGGGTGACTGGCTTGGGGTTATCTTTCCTTCGCGCAGCATTTTGTCCAGGTATTCTCGCAACGCCCGTAGTTCCTTTTCGGACAACGGGTATATCGGCCCCCATGGGGGCTTCTCACCTTTAACTACTTTGATCTCATGATCACAGGTGCTGTGGTTTGGGAGCCATTCTGCTACCTGAGGCGGGAAGAGATCGCCGTACTCCCAGTAGGGTTTTGGCAGCGTCTCCATCAGTACTGCCTCTGGGTCCTCTGGGCGTGCGATTCGGCCCACATATCTGGCTGCAGGGTCCGAGGCTACTGTCTCATCCCACTCAATGCAGATTCCTTGATCTTCTGGTTCCAGGTGCTCCTTACACCACTCCGCCTGGAATACCCACCTGCTCGCATCCTCGATGAATGATAGGGGATGTTGGCGATGCCAGCAACTGAAAGGTATTATTAAGTCATGGATCCCCTGGCTCATGACTTCACAGGTAATTTCCAAACAATGTTGGTTAGCCCCAATTTCTGGTATAATAGGGGCTGTATAGCACCTTCCCGCATTTCGGGACTGTGTACCGTCAAACCCAGTTATACTAACTGGCATGTCTCGCTTTATTGTTGCTAGCACAAGTGCCTGGACTAGCGTTTGTCGTATGACAAAGATCTGCGAGCCCGAGTCTAATAACACGCGAATCGGTACTCATTCTCCTTGTATTTGTAGGTATGCTGTGCCCTGTAGGCACTTGTAATGTCTAGGTGGTGGGACTTGAGTTTTATGTCTTTTTGGCTCGCCCTTAGGGTTACCCTGTCTTTGTTTACTGGACATCTTCGGGGCCTTCAATAATCTTGGGTGTTTGTTATTGTGCCCGCACAATTTCGGCCATTCAGGCCTCCTCAGACAAACTCGGTCCCTTTGTTGCGTGACTTGTTTCCTATCTTCTTTCCCCTCAATAACAATATTTAATCATACCGGTCTATGGCACCAGTGCATAGATGAGGGAGCGACCTTTCTAACCCGGCCTTAGGTGTTCGACTCCTGCCGTTGCATACGATTTAAGGCAAGCACGCTGTCCTTCGTCTCGCCTAGCAACCTGGGCCTACCCACTCGCCGTCACCGGTGGTGCCTTCCGGGGACTGGTTGAGCGCCTTCAGGCGGTCCCGCGCTATCCTGACTCATTTCCCGTGCATGACCTTTGGAGGAAAGAGTTAGGGCACCCCGAGTTGCCCCCCGCAACAGTCCCCTTTTCATGCGTGCCGGGTTTGAACCTTCTCTACCCAGGGAGGAGTCTAAAGTCTTGCCATCCCGCGTCCAGGTTGGGGGTAATTCTTGCTTTCATCCCCTGAGATGTGTTAACTTTCTACGTTATACATGCTTTCTCATGCCTTTCACACTTCTGTCCCTGCCCACGCTCAGAACCCAGTCAGTGCGGTTCGCCTTCATTCGTGACCAAGCCGTTGCCCTAGCTCAGAACGTAGGTCGTCGTTTTTATACAGGGCTCTCAGTTGTCGGATCTATCCCCCTTCTTGATCTGACAACTCCCAAAGTCTAGGTGCTGGTGGCACATGGGTTTGGTTCACCGCTGGCCTTGGGGTGGTATTCCGAACCTCCATGTTTCGGGGCCTGTACCCCGCAACTTTCTGCTATCATATCATTGGGACAATGGCTCCCTTCCTACAAGCTCCCCACTTGTGGTTGGTGAGTCTGCACCGGGCGCAGCTTTTATTTTCCCGGCATTGGTTGACCACGTTTTGGTGTATTCCGTTGTGCACCTTCTTCCGGTCGGTGTGCTCTACCCCCGGAGTCTTGGTCGGTTGGTTGGTTTGGGCGAACCTTGCTGACTTGAAGTTCCCAGGTGCCGTCTTCCTCTGGAACTTGCTAGGTTGCCCTTCCTCCTTTCCTCGCTTCGGCTCCTTTTCTTTGTCCCCCCGGCATCGTTTCAGGGGTCCAGAAGAACTCGTGGAGCTGGACGGGTTGTCTCGTTGTTGCCATTCGCTGTCGAGGAAAGCCTCCCCCTGGTTTTCAACTGCGCGAAGGTGCTCCAGCCATTCGCCATCGGTGTCATATCCTTTATGAGACAACCATCTCAGTATTGCCTCTGGTAGTCAGTCCTCGACTATCTTCCTCTATGCCGTTCCTTGAAGCTTGGCCTTGATGTTCAAGTTCTCCATCTGGAGAAGGTACTTGTCGATGTCCTTCTCGTACTTGATCTTGCACATCTGTGCAAAGGCTTTCCGGTCCTCATTGATCGGTGAGAATCTGGCGATGATCTCGTGCCGAAACTGTTCCCACATTAGCAATTCCGGACGAGCGGCCTACCCTTCGAGCCCTTCCATGCTCTTCCTATACCAATTACTGCAGGGTGTCACATCGGCACCCTTCACCCTTCCCAAGGCGTAGATTATCCTATCTTTATCCTCCATCCATAGCATAGGATTTCGGCTAAAGTACTCCTAGCATGCATGCAACCAGGTCTTTATAACTTGGTAAGACTTTGCTTTGTATACGAATGGAGCGTCGGCGGGCTTCTTCTGATGCAAAGCAGTTTGTCGGGCCAACTCCTGGGCCAACTGCAACATCATCTGATGTTCCTCCTCTTCCTTAGCCATCCTTGGCCTTCTCAGGGCCAGCGGCTTGGTCCTTCTCCTCCGTTGTCCCACCCGTTGTCCCCCGGGTCTGGGTCTCCCACTCCTCTGGCGACATTGGGAGGTGCCATGGTATCTGCTCGGCCACTCTGTATGGTCTCTGGCCGGGTACTTAGTCCCGTGGGTCCCTTTCACTTGTCTTGTTGGGACGGCTCTGATAGTCCTCACCCAGTTTCTCCATCATGGGTCGATCCCCCCTCATGCGAGCCCAACGCTGTCTGTACCAGCACCGTCATTTCCCTTGTTGATTGGGCAAACATCTGGGTCATGGTTTGCTGGATGTCCCTGAGCCCAGTTGTTACTTTTTTGTCGCAAGTCTGTAGCTTGGTCACGAACTGCAGCTCCAGGGTTCCCCAACATCGTCATTCCTCTTCTAACTCCTTCCGGAGTCTATCCAGGCTGGTCTAGAGTTCTTGGTCTCTACTTCCCAATTCCTGGATGGTGCGTCCCAGGTCCTGGTGCAGCTGTCCGCTGACCGCTGCTTGCTGTTCCGATCGCTCGTGCATGCGAGCGAGTGCTGCTTCGATCACTCCCTTCAATCTGGTGATCTCGGCTACCACCTCTCCCCCCAGTTTCCTACTCTTATTGTGCCCGAGCGCCAATTCCTCCCCAACCACGTTCTCCCTGTGTAGGAGTCCCTCTCTCACTTGGGCAAGGCCTTCTGCCATCTCTTTCCCCGCGTCAGATAGGGTCCCGTATGCGACCATTTGGTCGTTCTGGGTTTGGGTGACGCTGCGGTCCAACTGTCCGCTCAGTGTCCCAATGCATGTGGTGAAGGCACCCAAATCGGTAGTACCCAAGGGGGTTGGGGTCCCCGAGCGTGACCTTTGCCCACTTCGTCTTTTTGTAACGCTTTGAGTTGGACCTTGGGGCACTGATGGCCCTGACAGGTTCTTTGGTGTAGGTGTGGAACCTAACAGTAGCGGTGGGATGTTATCCCCAGGACCTGGTGGTGGGAGTGGATAGGGGCTATCTTGGCCCAGTCCGCATGCGGAGATTAGCCACTGCTATCTCTCAGCCAGCAGCATATTGGTGTCGCTAGAGTCCTCTGACCCTTCTTCGATCCTTCGTTGCGACATCTTCCTTCTTCTTTCTATGAGTGTGAGGTGTTTAAGGGCCCACTTGATCCCGTGATCAGTGAACCAGAAGGGAACGTTTTCCTTCTCAAAGACTTTGCTTATGGTGAGATCAAACTCGATCTCGTGGATGTGTGGGTTTCGTCGGAGGTAAATTTGAGATAGATGGTTGAGGCCTTTAGATAACCAGTCTTTTAGGCTCATTGAGAGAGTTGGTTGTGAGCCTCAGTAGTGTAGAAGATATCAATATGGTGTTAGGCAGTAGCCGACTCGAAGGACAAGCGAGTCTGGACCAAGGCCCGATACATGACGAAGTGATTTTCTAGGAAGGCTCAATGATAGTGTCAAGAGCAAATGTAGGTTTCTATCGTAGAGCGAAGATAATGATAAGATCTCTTCTCCGTCGCTGATCTATAAAGCGTGGGAGGCACCTCGATATTTATATTCCGCGTCTGGGTGTTCGCGGCCTATCTATTTCTCACACCTTTCCTGTGTGCGAACTTCGTAGACCCTGTAAACCTTTACCCCGCTTGACTCTCATTTCCCTGAGCAGTGGGGAGGGTGTCACACCCCTCTCCTAGCTGCCTCGGTGCTAATCATAGCCACTTGAACCCCTTCATCATGGCAAGCTGCTACTGCTCCTTTCTCTGCATACGGAGTGATCAGCTCCGACGACAGACTTATCAATGTAGGAGGATTTCTCATCTGTCTGCATCAACCTGCAGGACGCATTCTCCTATCTTATCGCTCCAATGGCGGTTAGGCCTTGCTGCGCCCAGTGTTGATTTCTTCACGCGGTAGGTCCTCAACTGACTCTACCTTGTCATGCTTCTGGGTGTGGGTGAACGATCGTCTCTTGGGCGTCATTCCCTCATCAGGATTTTCCTCCACATTCCTCCACCAACGGACTTGAAATTCGGTCTTACTGCCCTCGTGGCAGCCAGGGACTCCTATCGGAGTAGCCGACCTCCCCCAGGTTGCCATCTAGGCGTTGGCGCAGCTGAGGGATCTTTGCATGCCTTTATCTCCAGAACCAACCGACCGATTTAGTTCGTTCGACCTTGTCAGGATAGCCGAGAGTCCTCTCTTGAGAATTCAGCGAAAACCCCTCAGTCGGCGATTTTTGGTGGTGGCGTAAATGTGGGTTTTGTGGCGGCATTGTATTGGTTAAAATTGACTCCTTCTCCAAATACTCTGACGGACCATGGGATCGAACACGTGACCTTTTGCCCATAATCACATGAGATGCCCCTTACGCTATGCCAGTTCACCTTATGTGTAACAATATCGCTAATACCACAGATAAGCGATATGCTGTATTTAAATACTGCTGATTTCCGAGATGAAAACAGCAGACTTCAACTGACAGTATTCTTAATATACTTGGTTGAACAGTTACTTCTTTGATCTCCTATTACACCCTGTTCGAAGCCTGCTTTAGCAAACAGTGCTTACTTCTTGTAGATCAAGAAGCCATCTGCTACTATCGTACCGCCACGTGACTAGGGCCTGGCCCGAACAGGTTATTTTTTTTAGCCTCAGCAAGTGGTTAAGAAACCTGCAGGGACCTGGGCTGATCAACCTACGAAAGTCGAACAGAGAAGCTAGCATCAGGGAGCGGTAGAACCAGAAAGGTTAGGCTCCACCCACACGATACGATTGAGTTACTGGAGACTCGAGGTGGGAAGCAGGTCCCACGAGAAGGCCTTACCAAGGAAAGGCAACCCAAGAGACTGAAAGTGCCAAAGAGTGATTTCTTGATTGACGAAGCAGAACGTCAACTAGCACGAGACTTGGCCAAGCACACCTTTAGCAAATCAACTGACGAATTGGCAAAGGGAGCCACAAGCCTTCCTGGGCTATTTCCCCTAGTCCCAGTAAAGGAAAGAGACTGGTGCAACCACTGAAGAAAGACAGCATACCTGTCGGGACACCTAAGAAGGAAGAAGATAAAGAAGAGGCATCAGATCACGCGGTAGTAAGGCAGCTACCAGACAAATCCCCCAGTGACTCTCGCGAAAGCTCGTTAGAGGACAGCTCGCGCAATGAAGAATCTGAATGCAATATGTCTGAAGGCGAATCCGCCGGGCGAGCACGACCTAAATTTAAACTCCCACTGCCACCCTTCTTCTTGGGCGAAAAGGACGACTTAAAACCTGAAGTATTTGACAGGTGAGTAATAACAACCTCTCAATACCAGGCTGTACACAGAGTGGACAAAACCAAGGAAGGAAGCGGAGTGTACTTTGGAAGCTTCTGTACTGGAAAAGGAGAAGAAGCATACCACCAAGCAATGAACCACTATGAGAGTGGGGAAAAAATCCGAGGAACGACCCTGATGAAATACTTGAAAGACAGATTCCAATCGGCGCGAAACACAGAAGAACTATACAAAAGGTTCAAAGATATCCCGCAAGTACGAAATAGCAAAACCGAAGGAATAACCTTGGTCGCCACAGATCTTTTAATGTATCATGGACGATTGCCTGCCAGGACGGTGTCTCTGTACACGCGGTGACAAAGATTGTATGAGGTAATGCATCCCAGACTACGTCAGGAGGTAGAACCCATGGAAGAGCAGGGTGATTCCTTTGAAAGGAGAGTCAAGCAGGGCGAATGGAAGGACGCAATCCTGTGTTAAACAGGAGTTTACCGAACCCACATACCACAGCATAAGAATAGCAAAGGATCATCATCACGGGATAATACAAAAAAGGATAAACCATACCACAAGGATTCAAAGGACACAAAGGACAAGAAACAGAAACGACACGAGGAAGGCACGTGCTTTGAATGCAGGAAAAAGGGGCACTACGCAAAGGACTGCTACTCCAAAAAAGGAAAGAGAAAAGCCGCTAAGCGAGAGGCTAGCACGAACCACATGGAAGCAACCGAATATGACGAAGTGGAAATTAACTCAGTGGAAATGGAAAGCCTCCAAATGCAACCAATGTTGGTAACAAGGACCGGTGACGCTCTTGAAGAAACGATTCATATAGAAGGCCACCCAGCAAGGGTACTATTCGACATAGGAACAATCGGCTGCGACATAGTTAGCGCCACCTTTATCTCTACCCATGGCATCCCTACAGAGCCTCTACCCCAACCAACCACAGTCAATATGGCTATGAAAGGATCCTACTCTTCAAGCCACAAGAAATGTGGGCTGACTGTAGGAATCGGGAAAAAGAAAGGGACAAATGAGGAGATGTTGGTGGGGAACTTGGCAAAGCACGACGCCCTGATTGGAATGCCGTTTCTAAAACGACATAAAGCTCTTATCAGGTGTGGGGATACAGTAGTGGAATTTCCCGATGACAAACTACGTGTGCTATGCAAACCAACAAGCGGGGAATTCTGTGCTGCTGTGTCAGACGCCAGCACAAAAACATGGTTGGTATCGGTTGATACACAGATTGTTTTATGTTTTGTTTCACGGTATCGTTTGATACTTGTATTGTTTCGTGTACNTCCGAGCCGCTTTGTCAGACACCAACACAACAACCTTGTTGGAAGAATACAAGGATGTATTCCCGGACAAGGTCCCTGAAACGCTACCCCCTGTGGGTAAGATTAGCCCCCACATTCGGTTAAAAGACCCAACCGATCTACAAAATCAAACAACAAACTCGATCCCAGAAGCCTACAAGGAAAAACCCACGAACTGGATAAAGGAGAAATTACGGAGTGGAGTAATTGTACGACAGGAGGTTCCCGGAGCGGCACCTATGTTTGTACAACCCAAATTAAATGGAAGGATCCGCCCCCTGGTGGAGCTGAAGGTGAGGAATGATAACACGATCATGGATAGTCCATCGATTCCAAACCAACAACAGATCCTTAACCAAATAGGACGAGCGAAGTTCTGGAGTAAGATCGACCTAAGCGATGCATATTTCCAAACACGGGTGGACAGGGACAGTGTTAAGTTTAACTCATTCAAAACCCTCTGCGGAGGATTTGTGAGCAAAGTAATGCTACAAGGAGATATGAATGCACCAGCAACATTTATGCGGATAATGGAGGACCTCCTAAGGGAATATTTACATCATTTTGTATGGGTATACATTGATGATATTCTCATATTTTCAGACACATCGGAGGAACACGAGAAACACATACGCCAAGTATGTGATCGACTCAGAAAAGCAAAATTCTATGTGAGTAAAAGGAAGTCAGTACTTTTTGCGGACAAGTTGGAGGTATTAGGACACATAGTAGACAATGAGGGAATCCATGCCTCCCCCTAGAAAATATCATCCATTGCAGGATGAGAGACACCAAAAAACAAGAAAGAATGGCAACTATTCCTAGGAATAGTGAATTACGTGGCTCAGTTTCTCCCGTACCATGCAATGTTGACCGAACCGTTAACCGACTTAATGGGAAACGCTGAATTCCAATGGACAACGACCCATCAAACCATATTCGATATGGTCCGAAAGTGAATTATCGACCACCAAGTCATGCGACCAATAGACATACGAAGCAAAGAACCAATTTGGTTGGTTATGGAGGCCACAGATTTAGCGGTTGGAGCATGGGTAGGACAGAGACCCACCTGTAAGACGGCGCAACCAGCCGCATTACACAGCAGGAAGTTGGCCAATGCTCAGATGAACTATGGGACCACCAACAAAGAGGCCTTAGCAATAGTGGAAGCGCTTTATCGATTCCACAATATGCTAAGAGGAAATTCCTTTACAATAGTTACAGACCACCAACCCCTAACACACCTACAAACGGCAAAGAACCCAAGCAGAAAGCAAGTAAGATAGTTAAGTGCCTAGGGAAAATACGATGCGAAAATAGTCTACGCACCAGGAAGCAAGAACTATTTAGCTGATGCTTTTTCCCGGATATACGAGGGAGAATCAGACTTGAACCGACTCTATGTCCATGATTATACGAAGGAATCGGATAATATCTCCGATAACAGAGTCTACAAGCAAGAATCAAAAACAATGGAGCCCACATCTGAGCTCTCCTCTACTTCCCCTTCTTTCTCCTATACTGAGTACCCCAATGAGGCCGCTGTACCCTCTGGAAGTCCCGGCTCAATCACTGCACGAAACGATTGGGGTGACCAGTGTACCCTGCGAAGTATGCCACCGTAAGAACTCCAACATAGCGCGTTACACTACTCACACTGTTATGTGGATCACTGCCCGTATCATCAAACCGGGATCAAATTCACGAATAACCATCCCAGCCAACGGGGAAAATCAACCCCTTACCCGCTTAGTGAAGGACCAAGCCCCCCAAGTACAGAAATCGACCTGAGCCCTCCGGAGTTCCCTGAAATCAATGACTGGGAATGGCAACCAACGATCAGCGGAAGCCCAACTAGTGCAGGTGAAGAGCCGTCCACCCTTGCCCAGCCGACACCCAGATCTTACGCAATTCCAGCACTGCTAAACCTGGAAGCCCCGGCATTCTAAATGCGGGAGCTAGAACCAATAGAAAACCTTACGTCTGAGACAATAGCGGTATTCCGAATGTCAGGACCTGATAGCCCACCACCGATTGGACGAGCAGAACGGCTGTAAAATCTTAACAATAAGATAATAGGTTCAGTAATGCCCCCGACGATGACCAAATATGGGCGCATGCTATACGATGTCTTGGAAGACAATGAGGAGGAAGACCTACCTGGGACAACCAGAGGAAGTGAGATAGAAGATGAACGCGACACCTTACAAACAGTCAATGAAATGATCGGAACATTCCGAGCAGACATGGTAGCAGCATACCGGAAAGAACCAATTTGGAAAAAGGTCAATAAGAGTATCAACTCCACAGGAGACTTGTCCTCCTACAAGGTTGCAAACGGAATGCTATACGCAAAAACCAGATATGGGGAAAACTGCCTGTATATCCCAAAAGGCCCCGCATACGGAAATACGACATTATGAGAATATGCCATTAGCGAAATCCACAATAAAGGCCACCACAGTGTTGAACGAAACTTACAGTATGCAATGGAGTACCTTTTTTGGCCTCAAATGCAGAAGGACTTCAGAGCGTATATAACCCACTGCCACACAAGCTAGATAAATAAGGAGCCTACAAAATTGCCAGAAGAAATGGCTCAGACAATTACCCTGCCATCGGAAATTTTCGAATCAATAGCGATTGACTTTGCGGGACCCTTCAACAATTCATGGGGATACGACACAATCCTAGTTGCGATGGATAGGTTTTTGGGATTCACGTGGCTCATACCTACAACTAAGCAAGTAACAGCAATAACAACCTAGGAACTTCTGCACAACAAAATATTTACACCCCATAGCTACCCAACATCTCTAGCAAGCGATGCAGACCCACGATTTGAGTCACATGTGTGGAGACAACTGTATCGATTGTTAGGCCTTGAGCATATCAAGGCGGCACCAGGCCATCATGAAACAAAGGGTCAAGTGGAAAGAAAAATTCTAGAATTGAAGAGAGCTCTCCGAAACCTAGTCAACGCAAGACAACACAATTGGTTTGATGCCATACCAGAGACAGCAGCATACCTGAATGCAGGGTGGTCAGAAACTCTCGGTATGTCACCAAAGAAGGCTATTTTTGCAAAGGACTACCCACTAGTTCCTTTAGCGAACTTCAAAAACTCTGCAGTACCCGCTGCTGACAAATTGTTCAACAGACACCAAGCAATCCGGAACACGGCTTTCAATGCGATTAAATTGGCAGGATTTAGAAGCACGAGGATGGCAGCAAAACGACGCAGACACCATACACCGATAGACAAGTGTAATCTGTTACTGGTATACAGAAGGTTATTCGCAACGGAGTCTAGACGTAGCAAGAAATTGCAACCATGCTAGCATGGACCATTCCAGATAATGGGATACGATGAGCATACACAAAATGACAGGGTAGAAATGGATGTCAGAATGTACGGAAACCGAGAAGCGACATTCCATACGTCCACCGTGAAAAGATACCTCCCTAACGATAATGTATCCTTCCTGGGAAGGTGCTACACAAAACCACCCACGATCATAGTTATCGAAAAACCGGAATGGGAAGTGGAAACCATACAAGACCACAGAAGATGGTATGACCATGATGAATTCTTAGGGAAATGGGTGGGGTACCCGGAAACAGAGAATAGCTAGGAACCTCTTGAAGGATTGGAAAATGCGATGGAATTGGTTAATCAATAGTGGGAAGAGAACAAGCCAGAGGACAAGTTGCCCCCTACGATAAACCATGTGATGGTGGCGTGGAACCCCACCCTGCCAGAAATCCAACACCTGCGCCGGGACACAGACCAAGGGATACAGGACAGATTCTGGTCAGCCCACTTTGAGAGCGATTTTGAAAGCAGTGAAGATGAAAACTGGGTAATGGAAGATGAAGCAGTATACCTAGCCTGGCTGGCCGAAGCTGAGTACTGGCAATAGCGAAAGGAAAGAACAGACCATCCAACAGCCTTACGATATCAAACTATGAGCAAGTACCTTAGAGACAGAGGCATCAGCTAATGGAACTGTTGGTGAGCTGTGATATTATCCCTAGATGATACCTTACACACCAGCTATTCATACATATCTGCAACAAATGCTTAGAAAGAACAACAGAATCGACGGGAAGAATGTAGGGAGGAACAGTATCAGATGTTTTCCACTTCGGTAGAGGGTGCTACGTGAGCACAGAAAAATGTGTTGGTTGCATGGAGATGGAAGAAACCGAAATTAAGCAACACCCTTTCCCTGAAGACCAGAGCGAGGCCAACACCTAAGCGAGGCCGACACCTAAGCAAGGCCAACACCCTTCCCCTGAAGACCTAAGCAAGGCCGACACCTAAACAAGGCCAACACCTAAGCGAGGTCACCACCGAAGCATAAATACCACCCACCATCCCTCTAACCTGCTGAAGAAAACAAACCACACTACCAGAACTGCAAACCTTTACCCTCTTACAAACCTTATCCTTACGCGAGAGAAACAAAAATATCCAACTATGAAGAAGTCAGCATAAAGGGATGAGACCTCATTTTGGGATATCCACTATACCGAGAAATCATTCCACTAAGCGCATACTGGAAGATATTCTACATTGATCACTGCGAGGATTGCGGACGAATCGATGTCGTGACTGAGGAATGGGAGGACCGGATAGTACCATACTTTGTGGACCTGCCACACTACTGGGAGTCAGGTTGCTTTGTGCGCAGAGCGCCATGCGGGGAGTGTTTGGAAAGATGGCTGGAAGGTGGGGAATAGATGTTGCAGGACGACATGAGATTCTTGCAGGATAGCGATGACGATGAGGATGGGTCCTAAGCAAACTTTCAGGAGAATAGCGGATATACCGGCTATTAGGATTTAGTTAGGTGGTTTTATTTGGTGAAATTGTTATTTTGTTTTGGGAATGTAACCAGTACGGGTACCAGGCTATTTTATATTTCGTTTTACGGTATCGTTTGATACTTGTATTGTTTCGTGTGCTATCCGTTGATACACGCAGGGTTTTATGTTGTGTTTCACATTATCATTTGATACTGGTATTGTTTCATGTGCTATCAGTTGAAACACAAATTGTTTTATGTTTTGTTTCACGGTATCGTTTGATACTTGTATTGTTTCGTGTCCTATCGGTTGATATACTTATTGTTTTCTGTTTCATTTTATAGNATTGTTTTATGTTTTGTTTCACGGTATCGTTTGATACTTGTATTGTTTCGTGTCCTATCGGTTGATATACTTATTGTTTTCTGTTTCATTTTATAGTATCGTTTGATACTTGTATTGTTTCGTGTGCTATCAATTGATACACACCTAGTTTTGCAATATCGCTCATACTGGAAATAAGCGATATGCTGTATTTAAAGACTGCTAATTTCTCCGATGAAAACAGCAGACTTCGACTGACAGTATTCTTAATATACTTGGTTGAATGGTTATTTCTTTGATCTCCTATTACGCCCTGTTCGAAGCCTCCTTTAGCAAGCAGCGCTCACTTCTTGTTGATCAAGAAGCCATCTGCTCCTATCGTACAGCCATGTGACTAGGGCCTGGCCCGAACACGATACAGAATTGAATACATTGGATGTAATTTTAACCATAAACCTGATGCCAGAGTGTTTCCTATTGGATCAATCGAGGTGGTGGGTACAGGTGGCTAGAACCAGGTAATACTCAGTGGAAGCAAGTATGACACACCATAAAAAATTGTGGTTTTTTTTATAAATCTATTCAATTCTAGTAGGTTTCACTACTATCAGTAATTAACCACATATTTGTATTTATATATAAGATATAAAGTGTTAAGTAAATGCAATAAAATAAGCATTTATTGTAATAGAATCTGATAATTGATGTGAAGAATCAGAATCTAATTCCTCAGCCAAATAATTACAATTATTGTTAGCCTTACTGTTTCCAAGTTCCATCTCTTTTGTATATCCATTTTAACCTAATTCACTACCAATATTAAATTGAATCACCTTCTGTTCACCACCCTCTTCAATAACTAGTCCTTGTAGATCAACATCACTAGTACCAACTACTATTGGCTTTAATACCAATAAAGCTTCAAATAAGTCTGGTGGCACTTGGAAGGCCTCCGAATCTGTGATAGTTGTATTTTTCTCTGCGTCCATAATTGATGTTAAGAGCTCTATAGAAACAATAGCATGAGTTGTCTCAATTGCTTTCATAGATCTTGCTCTTTCTCCTTCAGACTGTCAAGCATCAATATCATGTCTATTTTGTACTCCCTTTATCTAATTCATGAGAACCTGAATATTCTGCAGAGCTTTTGATATTCCTACTACTTTCTTCATTTTAGTTCTATCCTATATGCGATGTCTTGCACCCAGCGGTAATAATAACATGTTTCTGAAGAAAAGCACTGCAGTTCCTTTTCTCGATTTCATATACTTAGAGACTTGATTGAATTTTACAATAGGAATCATATTGTAGTCATGGTTCAGTAAAATGATTTTGTCTTTTATCGCACTATTCTTGAAATCACATCTTCAAGCTTGGGCTGAAGATTTCTGCTCATTCTATACAATTTCTTAAATCTTGCTGACAATTGAAGTAACTACTAGAAAGAACAGTCAGATCCAGCTTATTAGCTACTTCAACCAATTCTGTATTTGGCCCTACTATGATCTCAGTAGACTGCCTCAGGGAGGTACTTTCTTCTCCAATCTATTTGCTCTTATTATTGTAATATGAAGGAGTCTATATTAGAATCTACACATGGGAACCGAACCACAAATTAGAATTTTTTTTTGCACCATAATTTTTAGAGACATCTAGAATATATGGTCATAAGCTCAACAAAATCTTTGTATGTATTCTATACTCTAAATTGCACCTTCTAAATCAAAAAAAGTCAAAAACAGCAAAATGTATTTTCGTATACTAAAAATATCTCATATGTTTTGAGTATTTGTAGCACCAAATATAGTCTCAATTGGACAACTACTTCCTGTGGGATTTGGAGTTAAAGTTATCGCATTTTTTTTATAAAAGTTGGTTCTACAGACAACATCATAAACCAGAACCAAAAATGTAAATCCTGAATCCTAAATATTACATGGTAGCAAAAATAATATATTATTATAAGATATACTAATACTATATACATGTAGTATAATATTATTGATTAAGTTGTAGGATCTTGCTATATCAAAATATCAGTTAAAAACATCAACTAGGTTTATAGATAGAGTTCAATTTTTATATCAAAATTATTTTTCCTAGCTGCCACACATCAATTACATTTTTCTCATCCTTGTAATACAAGCCCATATGCAGGTTCCAAACAAAACAGATTCATATTGCATCTTCCATACAGGTTTGGAGTAACAATGAGGAAATATGACTTTTATCTGAAAATAGATTCTTGATTATATATGACTGAAATGTTTCTACAGCAATTACATAGAAGTAAAAGAAGAAGGAGAAGGTAGTATGCGCTATATGCTGGGAGTGCAGAATGTGGTGAACTGCCCTACTCTTGTAGGAGATTCAAGAATGAAATATGTCTAAATAGAAAGGTTGTAGTACAGGCATCAGGTGAAAGGAGAACTCAAATAGAATAATATGACTCTGAGAACATTTTATAGTAAAACTATCTTGGTGCTAGGTAATATGTCCATTCAGGACAAGAATATGCATAACGGAAAAGATAGGTCTAGAGGCAGCTAAGGGGTGTCTGTACCTGGAGCAAAAATTGAGTTAGCATCAGAGGCAAGCACCAGAGAAAGAGGGAGGTAAGAGGCTATAGATGAGAAGAAGAGGCATTAACAAATACAACAGGTATAGAGAAGGCCAGAAGAGGAGGTACATTTTTGTTTAAGTAATTTAAAAAATACTAACTAAGCAGAAGAGAAAAAAAGAAGGAAAATACAAGAAAGGGTGGTAGGCATCTTTTTTATAAGAAACAGGACTTGGTACTAGTATTGTTTGCTAGTCATTATACTCCCATGAAGTATTAATCTAAATCCTAGACTAGGGTGTAGAGATTACTGCTCTACCAACTGGTTTGAACTAGTTAGTACAACAAATACAAGCTACAAGAAATGTTTGATAATTTAACAATCCCATATTTTCCCATAGTATAGGCTGGTACCGTGACTGTTGATAATATACTAATATTCATTAGGACCAGTACCAACATACTTGATAAAGTTATTAAGCCAAGGAAGATCAACATATTCCTTAGTATAGCCAGTTGGTAAAAGAGTAACCATTTCATCTCCTGTCAGGTTATCATGCAGCCTGTTTTCCATGATCTTCCCACCAGGAGCGATAATAACAGGTTGTAGTAGTAGACTTCTATTTGCACATATGACTTCAATAATTGGAACGCACTTGCAATTTGTAGAGCTGGCAGTATCTGGCTGCTTTAGGTCTTCAGACATATCAAGAATCCCTTAGGTAGGACATCCAATTCTGACACCCAACTCATCCTAGGTTGTATATATATTTTGATTTTCTGATATTGTATGTGGAGAGAGTATTTTGATACGACTTAAAAAAAGGTTTTCAGATCATCCTCACTATGTATTGGAACTTGTATCTGTACAATTTGCTTTACTCTAATGGTATAAAGATTTGGATTGTTTCACAGCCATTTGTGAAACCAACCATGGAATTGTGGATTGTACTTCTCCTGTTATCTTAGATGGCAGTTGCCTATATAGATCATATATGGAGTAGCACCGAATCCCATCCCTACTAGCTCAATATGGTACTGAAATGCTGCCTGCTCCTGAATCTCAAGTAGGGTATATTGTTCCCACTATGGTAATTAAAGGTGGCTCATGAATTGTATTGTTGATAATGTTTATAAAGTTGGCACATTTGGATACAAGATGGCTTAATATTGAACATTTGTGCTGCTGGACTGGCCATTTTGACAGGCTTTTCATTAAGCTATTTGATAGCTCAATTTAAATGCCGCTTTATTTCAAGCTTCAAGAGGAGTCAGATACTATAATTGTAGAACAAGAGAATTCTGAACTATTGTGAAATATTCAAAAATATTGCAAGTGCATTATTTATAAAGTATATATTATACATTTGACAAATAGAATTTCAATTAATTATATCTAGAGAATAGAATAGGTAGTTTCATGAACAGAATTACCTTGGACTATTTCTAGAATATATTGTCTATTTGAAAAATTAACCTACTATAGCTAGCCATTAAATTTAAATATGTTAAAAAAAATGTAAATATAATTTTTTATGGCGCGTCACACTTGCTTCCACTTCACACTTGCTTCCTCCGACTCTGAGCGACAGCGAAATAGGAGGGGAACCGGCTATTAGAAAATTATTTATAGCCAGTTTGAAGCCGGCTCAGTACAAACTGGGGAAAATTTGTTGGATTGCCTATCGGGTACGATACGCGGTTGGGAGATATGACATTATAGAGTATAGGGTTCAAGGTTTTTGGTTGTGTGATACCCTTTGCCATGGGGAATCCGGTATGATACGGAACATGCTTCGTTTCGTTTGCACCTTATGGTATTGGGCATACAGTAGTTTGTTCGAGGTCTCATGGAGGATCATGAGACATCTGGAGGGTTCTAGATTGTTTGAAGATCACGGCAGGTGGGGATTTGATAGGAGAGTGTCTTGATTTAGTGTTTGTGGAGTTTAATTTGGCTTCTGGAGTTGTTGGCAGTTTTGGAGATACACACCTCCCGGTCTGTGATTGCCTAGTAGACTGGTTTGGAGACCGAGGTGGCATGCCAACGACACTGAGTAGGATTTCTGTTTGGCTCATGGCAGCAGTTCTAGCCCCCCCCGCCGTGCGGTCTCTAGTACCCTAGTAAACCCCGGGCTCGTGAAAGGTGGTGAGCCGTGAGGTATGGCATTTTCCGAGGGGGGCGACGACAGCAGAGCATAGGTATCGGCAGGGGGTAGGTCCTCGCAGCATTGTGAGGGGGGTTTTGGAGCTCCCACGTCCTAAGTATTGTTATGATGCTCTTGAGTTGGGTGAAGAGTGCAGAAGCTGGAGGAATAAAGTTGAAGAGAGGAATTGTATGTCTAGATAATTTCTTGTTACTCGCTTACTCTCTTCTCTCTAGTGGACAAGAGGGGGTGTATATTGAGCAAATATTTTTCTGACCATGACCGAGAGATCCACCTTCTCGTACAAAACCTTCGGAAGCCTCTGCTATCTTTCCACCGGAGTTCACGGCTATTCCAGTCCCTCCTTCCCGGAGGTGCTGCCAATTTACCGAGTATGATCGAAGACTCCTGAACACTACCGATCAGAATCACAGTGTCCTGTACCTCCTTTCCATCACAATTCTGAAATCTAAAAAAAAAAACTAGAACTACTAGCTGGGTGGATTTGTGCTAGAGTGAAACTCCCATACAGACCGCCGAGAGGTCTCAACACAGGACTGCCTGAGTGTCGGTGACGTGAAACGCTAAGTACAAGCTTTAGCATCGGCTGTCGGTAGCCTAAGTGGGAATGGTGCTGTTAGGATTATACTTGAGGGATGTGTGGATGACGGTCGAGATCTTAATAGGTTAGTGGTTGCATAGTAGTAGAAAGAGCGGGTATAGGGTAGGAGATGGATATGGGTGAGGCTGCACTCTGTTCAATAACGCTCGGAGGGGTCCTATCTCTGGAGACGGGAGAGTTCGCCTCCAGGCACCTGGTAGCCAAGCAAGTGGACTTGTATTCATAGTCAACGGCATAATCCTGGATGGGATTTGCGGGACGGCCGACGTGGGGTACCGCTGTAGGGAACCGCGGGGCATTGCGGCGGACGGCCTGGGACGATAGGTGTGGGCGGGGATGGCCGGGATGCCGAGGGGGAAGACCTGGGTACTCAGTACAAAGTCTTAGCTTCTCTGCTCCAGATCATTTGTTCTTGTGGTCATATATTGTAGGCCCAATTAAGAAAGTAGGTGCTATCCTGGCAGATACCTCCGCAGAAAAATATGGTCGATGTGCTAGTTGTATGCTGGGTTGGCACAATTATATAGGCTGAACGACTTACATGAATTGGCCGAAAGGGTTTTTACCAAGCAGGCATAATTGGTGTGATGTACTAGTCCGCGAAAGATATGCTAAGCCTAGTAACAATCACCATCATTCGTCATCGCTCAACAATTTGTCTAGCATCTACGGCCGGACGGTTCATAAGGGAGAGGATCACGTCGGGGACAAAACGGGGTGAGGAGGGGGGAGCTGTTCGTGTCTCAGTTGTGGGGTCGGGCGGAAGACAATCTAAATACAGAAGGGGGAGAGCATGTCATCAACCAACGAATGCGCTTGCTCCCACAGCCGCATGCACATAAGACGCACTACTAACAAGTCCCAAATCAACACACTAAACCATACCTGTCTCCGCATAACGATCCCCCATGCCGTAATTCATGTTTTCGGACATCCTGATATTGAGATAATACTCTCAAGCTTCTGCACTGAAACAGGAGAGGAAAGAAAGCTCTGTTTCTGAGAGACTGTGGTCACAACATGAATGCAAGAGCAAAAGTGTAGGAGCTTTACAATGTGAATAACAATGAATGGGAGGGTGGTATCTCATAGTATGGATTGAGGGAATGCAAAAACAATAAAGCCAGGAGCTTTATTTATCCGGCTAGGAGGAACGAAAGGTTGATCATACGGCCGCTGTGGGAAAGGGGTAATATCCCACCGTCCGGGGATTAGCCGTTCCTTGGGCTAGACCGGAAGGAGTTTGGTAGTGGAAACAAATGCCAGGAAGAAATAGAAAACATAGGTGATCACTCGGCGGTGAACAGCAACAGATAGGATCAACATTTCAACGAATTCATTCCTTGGAATATCGGATAAACTGTAAGGTTGCCATCATTGTCTTAGGACGTCCTAATATATGAAAGATGATAGACTGCTGATCGCTGACCATCCGCTGCCTCCGCAGATATCGAATGACTGGACCCTTCGAAACACGGCTACGTTACAACACTAAGTTAAACTGACGCGGTAGTTGAGGGTGTAGGGTTTTTTTCCCTCTATGCCCAGCGAGAGAGTTTAACCGACAAAAACAGCCCAAAGAAAGCTTTATGGATTTAATTTCGGGAGCCGTACGCCGAGTTCTGTTTCTGAGCCCCCGAATCGTAATGGTGCCACTGATGTCTGAAGGTTGGAAACCATTGTGCTCCTCTGACAGTCCACTCCCCGAATCGACTGAGCTTGGGCTGAGAATACAGATGAAGGAAAGAAATATTTTAGAATTGCAAAATTAGAATACTTTGGGAGCAGCAGGAAAGCGAGTTCTAGAGGGAAAGAGTTAAAGAGCGAGCGTCAGTACTCAGGTGATAGCTCCGCAGAGGACAGGAAAGACTAAAGAATTATGCATTAGTTGGGTCGTGGGTACTCTCGCTGGGGTGCAAAATAGTAATTTCCATTTCATACCTGATCCCTCCCGCTTCAACCGGGCGTGAGCCCAGATTCTACTTTTGTGACACATCTTACCACTCAGTCAGGGATTCACCGTCGGTCGCGTACTCAGCTTCGTTGCTCTCATCACCTTCGTTCTCATCATCCTCGTCGAAGTCGCCTCCCTCCCCACCGGTCTCCTCCTCGCCATTACAACCTTCCTCTTCCTCACCTTTACCTGCTTCATTCACGATACGAGCGATACAAGGCATGGTGGAAGGGGGATCGGGGAGCTCCCAAGAGAGACTAGTACAGAGTCTAGTAGTGAGAGGGGAGCAGGTAACGTAAATAACTCCTCTTGGCCCTCGGTGCGCAGACTCGATAGCCCCCGCTCCCCGTTGCGGGCAATCGCAGGAATGTCCACGGTTGGTGTAATCGCTGTTTTGTTGGGTCGAATGTTAGATACGTGGGAATAAGCAGAAGAAACGAAGGAAAGGGGATGGGGCGGAGAAACACACCTACTGTCACGGTCATTGCTCACAACCATTGGATACTCCCACCAATTCTCCTTGAGCTTTCCAAGGCTGTGGAGGGAAAGGAGTTGGTCGCACACTTGCCCCCGCCAGACTTTGTCAATTTGAAATAGTGTTTTGGCGCGGCTCTTGGTGTTATCTTTGCGCACATTATGGGGTAAGTTATTGAGTGCTGTTTTGAAAAAGGGTGCAAATTTACCTACCGTTAAGAACGACTACCCTCCGGGAGCGCATGAGGCTTCTGAAGCGACGGTTTTCGCCCATCTTAACGGTCCAAATGATGTTATCCTTGCCGCACTCAATACCCATGCTATACCCCTCCACGGTCTGGCCTGGGGCTGAGTCGGTGACAAATAGCTCGTGGGGGTGGGATTGGCAGAGAAGGTTGGCAAGAGGTTCTAGCGCTTCTAGAGCTTTTTCACGAGTGGTAAAACTCTTAGCCATTTCGCCGGCGGGGATCTCGAAAAATCTGTATTGGCGGTACTGCCGAGGGGTGGTGTGCTGATCTAGAGGAAGGAAATGGTTGGTTGCGAGAGCCGGGATGGGGGCAGAGGACGGGTGGAAGAAAACGAAGAAGGGAAGGAAGGCGGTAACCATCTATGTCGGTTAATTCACGAACCGCGGTGTTAGGCTCTATTGAGCGGCTGTAGGTTTCCCGGGACTGGGGGTGGGTATCGTACCAGATCAACTCAAGATCTTGAGCCATCACTTTCGAGTGAGAGGCCAGCAGCGAGAGAGAGAGATAGGAGGGAAGAAAAACGGTCGACGGGCCCCACCCTGTTTACTCGCCATATTCAAAGTGGGAGGGCTAAACCGATTCATCATGTATCATGCAATCTCATCAATTGTCCTCAGTATACATAGCATCTCACTCGATTGCCTGAGAGGGTTCCTGTTGACAGGAGGCTTTCTTAAGTGTTCGCAAGGGCGTCACTTTGGTTCTTGCTTTCCACAGTAGGTCCTTGGCAGGACTTGCTGTTTTGCTTTCTTTTATTCTTTCTTTTCTTCTTTCTGTTCCGTTTTTTGTCCGCAATCTTCCTTCTTTGAACTTGGCTGCAAAGAGCGCCGGGGCAAGCGATATTGGCAAATAGCTGCACCATCTGCTTTCTATTGTTAATAATCTTGGTGATTGATCTATCTGTCGATTCGGTCATGGCCAAAGCCTTTACGGAATTGTCGCGTTGCCGAATTATCAGCTCACCCTGCATCGTTATCTAACCCTTCACCGTAATTGCAACTTGAGCTACTGCGCTTTGCTGCAGTTTTAATCTTAAGCTTCGTGGTATATCATCGAGGTCTGATACATTAACAACGTCATGGCATGTATTGCCATGCGCAAATTTCGGGAGAACTTCAGACGAGGCATAGGCTAAATGGGATCGGGGCCTTTGTGGAGAGGGTAGGTAATTACCTCACTATACATGGCTAATGCATGGGGGAAAATTCCAATGTGGGTCATGACCGTGTGCTATTGGATCCCCCCTCCCAGATCCTACCAGTATCCGACACCTTGACACTGGATTTTGTTACTAATATCTCCACTTCCTGCGATACATAAACCCGTGACCGGAATTTCACCGACACTCTTTCCGCCTTCCTCCCATCGAAGACCTGTTCGCTTTGCCTAGCTCCCGCCTCCGGAGGGTGCTCCGGCCCCGTACTCAATGCATCGCGCTTCCCGACAGTTGTTCTAAGCCTGTACACAATTTGTTATCCGGATGTACCAATGGTCAGTCTTTGGCTGGTGCAATCCCTAGGGCGGTTCGCCACAATTGAACCACTAGCTGTAGGGCATTGGGACCATTGAATTGCTTGGGAGCAAGGATTTTGGGCAGGTGCGAGACCGGGCAAACGATCCCAATCCCATTCCGTCATAGAATCTGGGCTTTGATGGGACGCTCACCTCCTATGGTAGGAATTTAAGTTGTATCTAATTATCAAGTATCCCTTTAAATTGAATCTAACTTTTGAGGGAGGTTGGGGGATAGGAGGGAGTAGTTGCTGAAAATGGAACGGAGAACTAGGAGTCTGGGAACTAGGAGAAACCGGTAGTGAAAAGAAAGGTTAGGGCGAGGAACCGAGAACAAGTGAAGTGGAATGGTTAGAATTCTAATAGAAAAGGCTAGACCTTATTCAGGCAGGGAGGGAGAAGAAGCCACCGAAGGCGGTCCCGGTCCCTAGAGTACAGGGGAAAACCCCAAACGGAATGGGTAAATGATGCTCCTCCGGAAGGAGTTATCAGGTTATTGGCAAGGGGGGTATTGGGAGTAACATTACTACGGGAGTGTATGCACGCATTTGCCTGAATGCTCAGCTGGGAGCTGCGTTGCGTATGGCATGCACTATAAAGTATGGTAAATTCAACAAAAGGAACGGCTAGGGCAAGGCGGGAGCGGTAAGGAAAGGCAAAGGTGGAGAAGTAGCATAACAAAAAAAAAAAAGCTAGAATTAAAGGTAAAGGAATAGCTATACATCAACGGAGGATGTCTTAAGATATAGGCTCTGCTTGTGTTAGTATCTTGTGGCCCTTGTCTTTTTTACCTAACCGGAGGTGCTCTGTATATATACACACTCTTGTGTTTGTACCCAATAGACCCGTCTCCGAAGTTCCTTCACTATCTCGCATTCTGCTTTCTATGTCCAACACCTCTGCTCTGGTTCTAAGTCGTCTGCTGGGTGTGGCATTGCCTGGACTGTGTTTGAGACTGGCCTCAAGACCGGTGCTCATGGTTATTCGGTTCCCTCCTCGTGGAGCATCGTCGGGTGCGAATTGTTCGCCGTGATTTGTGCTCTCCGGGAGCGGGTGGAGCTATCACCTGAACGTGTGGTTCGCATCTTCTGGGATTGTGTCTCCGCCATCCAGCTCATTGGCCGAATGCTTCGGGAGGGGAATTCGGCTGGCCTGTTTGCTGTCGTGGCACCGCTCTTGAATCGTTGCCGCCGGGTGACGATCGGCTGGGTTCCTCGACAAAATGGCATCCGCGGTAATAAGTTTGCGACCGCAAGGCCAAGGAATCCATTCGCTCGCACCTCAACCCTTCGCGATCGGAGGGGGTGTGTTTGGGCATTGGCTATGACATTGCTGCCCGGGATAAGAGGAAGACGTAGTGGAAGGACTGGCACTGACAGCAGGGTCATACTAATTATGAGCGGGTGCCCGGCAAGCACAGACACCTCCGCGACCTCACCCGCACGGATGTGTACGTGGTGATTCGCACCCGAAGCGGGGCTGGACTGGTCGGACACGACGAGTGCGATGACCGCGATCGACGATGCCGCCTTACTACATGCTCTGCTCCCTCGAGGGCCGCCCGGCGGGATCGACCATGTTTTTGGACAAAGCAATCCCGGAATCGAAAGGGTGGTTGGAGCGGCATCGCTGGTTTGGCATGGGTGCCCCTAAACGCGCCGACAATTTGGAAGGTGTTAGGGTGGTGGCCGGGAGCCCATATGCTAGATCGTTGCTGACCTCTACGGAGGAAGGGATGGTGTTGTCTGTACAGGATCCGACCCCGTGTACTCGTTGTCACCAGACTCATACGAATCACCTGTGCGTTCTGCCTTGCGAAGATACAAAGAAGATCCCGGGATGGTTCTTCGTGGATCCGGCCATGACTAACTGCCCCCGTTGCGATCAGCCAATCAAGTGGAGAGAAGCAGGCAGGAGGACGGCTACCGATACCTTGCGGCGATATTTCGAATAACTGTGAGGATGCCGGACCTTCTACGAAGAACGGTTTTGGTGGGCACAGCGTGCAGAATGGGACAACCTTCCGCTTGAGAGATGTGTGAGCCTGGTGATACTGCGGGTTGGCATGCAGGGATGGCTGAAGGGCCCGCAGTGTAAATGGTGTGATTTGACGGCCGCCGACTATAAAGTTCTGACCGAACACTGCCGATATACTAGACGCTGCTGGGGTAGATTGTTTGGGGTGTTTAGAGAAAGTTTGGATGGGCTAGATTGATTTCGGGGTAGATGGTGGGCGGAGGGTTAACGAGAGGGGAAGAGGTGTTAACCTGGGATGGCGTTGATCGCCCAGAGCGCACGTGAGGCCGTTGGTAGCAATTTCTTGGATTTAAGTTTGGGAGGTGTGGTTGCGAGCCGGGTCTGCCCGTGGTAGTGATTCTATAGTTGAGGGTTACTAAGGCCCTGTTTGGTTGCGCTGGGCCCATTTCGTTGTCACATACAAATGACCGTTCGCAGTCTATTCCAAAATGGGAGAACAGAATGGCTGTTTGGCAATAGTAAAAGGCGGCAACTGTTCCATTTCAAAATACCCCTAACCAAACAATCACAATGTTACTGCATTACATCTATGTATTTATAATAATAAAATATTTCCAACACATATCCTGCAATTCTTATCACTATGTTCCCCAATTCCATAAGCATTCAGGCCAATAATAACCGTATTCATGCAGTTATTGTTCAATGACAAATCCAAAGTGCAATTTCAGCTGCAATCTATGTCAACATCTTCCTTCCAGTACAGTATGTATATACTTCAAGTTGTACTGGTCACCAATGTACAGACGAAATTCTCCAAGCCCGTCTAGGTCGTATGATGGTACTGCTTCGTATGCCTGTTACCCCTTTCTTAGATCTTCGTGACTGGGTTGTCCAACATGGGTTACTATTATCTACTCAATATGTGAGCATTAAAGAGCACCTGGTTATATACTTATCGATTATAGGCTATAGGGCATCAAACAGGGAAGCATAGAAGCAGTTTCAGTATTGTGGAGAAACAATACCATGGTGAGAGATTATTCATTTGAATATAAGTAAATAATTATATTGTTTATCTAATGTTTTCATTTATCAATAACTAGTAATTTTAATCAAGTTTTGAGAGTCCTGCTATAACTCTATAAGACAATTGTCTATACTCCTCCAAGTAATATTCCAGCTGATATATGGAATTGTTGGGGAAAGATGTCCTGCATGGAAGATGTTCATGGAGCAATATATGGCACACATATATTGGCTCCTGTACCAAGTTTCCAACATGCTGTCCATTGTATTGGCAAGGGTACATTATCTCACAATATTGTGGGCAGTTGCAATTTGAATAGATACTTCTTTTACGTATGTTTTGGATGGAAGGGATCTGCAAATAATGCATGTGTATTGGAAAATAGATAGCTCAATGGCTTTCCAATAGAGGAGAATGCTATGTCTCTTGCTGATGCTGGATATGGTTTGTACAAAGGATTTCAGACACCCTACTGTACTGTATGGTATCATCATTGGGATCGGTTACCTTTCCACCAGTGTCTAAGAACAAAGGACCAGCTGTTCAACCTCTGTCGTATACAGCTATAAAATGTTATTGAAAGAGATTTTGGAGTCCTACATTGATGCTTTCAGATTCTCAATATCCTGCCAGCAGACACAATTAAGATTCAAGGACTGCTTGTATTGATACTTTGTAGCCTATATAACTTTACCCACCCTCAAGTCAAAAGTGAAGAGGACGGTTTTTACAAGGAGGTAGACTGATAACAGGAGGAGATTGTGCAGAATGGAGAGGGGATTGTGGCTGGATGGAGTGAGGAGTATGTACTGACATGATGGGCATAAGATATAAGAGAAACGAAAGAGGATAGGGATCAAGGGGCTACCAAAGTGTAGATAGACTATATAAACTATAAGTGCAGACAGGACTGGAGCATTTCACTACTTTACAAGTTAGACCAGAAAGCTTGTAATTTGCCTTCCCAACTATTTTTGCTCATCCTCCCTGCTATCTAGAGCTAGAATGACCTCTCACTTAACAGAATTCTCACATAGCTTATACCCTGCAAGTATAATATCTGTAGACAACCCAGCTCTTAGTGTAACCGGTACGGGTTACTAGGGTTTTATGTTTGGTTTCACAGTATCGTTTGATACTTGTATTGTTTCGTGTGCTATCGGTTGATACACACATTGTTTTATGTTTGGTTTCACAGTATCGTTTGATACTTGTATTGTTTCGTGTGCTATCGGTTGATACACACATTGTTTTATGTTTGGTTTCACAGTATCGTTTGATACTTGTATTGTTTCGTGTGCTATC
>PYWC01000005.1:2231346-2246599 GCA_003182015.1 Tuber magnatum
CGGGGGAGTGCCAAGAGCCCCGGACCCGATGGGACGGACTTGTACAGTCCGTCCGGGGCGGTGAGCGGGCAGGCCGGCCGTCATTAGTGAGGATGACGGGCTAATGGCGAAGTCACCAAAGGATGTCCGATAGTTTTTGGGGTTGGCAGGAGTGTACCACCAGTTTACCCCTCGGTTTGCATTACAGGCTCTGCCCTATTCAAATTACTCAACATTGACCAGAGAATATTTGATCAGATTCTAACAGAATCTGCAAGTTTTCAGGAGGTGGTGAGGGCAATGAAAAAGCCAAAGAAGGTCATTGCACAACACCCAGAACTTGCCCTACCAGAACAGAATAATCTAGAGTTTATTGTATGAATTGATTTCGCAGGATTTTCGGCGGGAGTAACCTGTGACAGCTACCGGGACAAAGTGTGGATAGTTTGGAAGAAGAGAAGATATTGGCTTGTATTTCGCCAAAGCTGATAGGCGCAGAATCTAGCTATTCTACTTAATATAAGAAGCTATAGGCAGCAAGAAATACACTCTGCTATTGGCAATACTCTTTGCAACATGGTGGGTACAAGCTCAAGGTCTCTACTAACCATTCAAGTATGGAGCATGTTTTGCCACTATAACCGGTACCGGTACCTGATTATGCTTTATGATTTGTTTTACAGTATCTCTAATATACATAAGTGAATGATTACTCCCCGATCTCTTATTACATCTCTGTGAAACATCCTGTTGTCAAACAGCTCTTGCCTCTTGTTGATCAAACAGGACATTTCATACTATCATATATAAAGTGTGATTAGCATTGGAGCACTGAACACATGAAAATTAATTAAGCAGAGCAACACGTTATGAAATACTATATCCTGGCAAGGCCTGATGAATCTACAGAAGTCCACAAGAAAAAGCTATCTACCAGGAAAAAAAAGAGCTTTTGTTCTATGCATCCTGTGCATCTGAGTCATGGAATGTACGGAATGCAAACTGTGACTGTGAACGCAATGACACATCACAGAAAAGGTCAGAACGCAGCTTAATACTGCGGAATAGCTCAGAATACAACCAAATACTACACTACAACACTGAATACAACCGAATGGTACACGACTGCTTAATGTGCAATGGATGCATTCCCCATTTTCAAGATAGAGTACTATGAACTAGGATAAAGGTGAATATTGACAATAGAGTATGGTTTATTATAGGTTTAGCATACTAGATACAGTGGACATATAGATACATAGTCAGAATCTCCCAGGTAAAGGCTTCTTTTATAATAGGTATAACTCAATGGTTATAGGAATTGAGTAGAGGTTCTTTGCATTGTTGGAAGGCTGGGGTCAAGTAGGCTTAGCGTGTCCAGTATCGGCCTCTGCCAGGCAGGCATGCCCAAGGAATCTGGTGTCAAAGTTAGCACTTTATTAGGATCAATGTTAGCTCTATAACAGGATGTAACTCCATGTGTATCGATGTTGAGTAGCCATTCTTTACACTGTTGAAAGGGTGGCATCGAGTAGGTCTAGGATATTGAGTGTTCACCCATACACGCAACGGATGCATGAGGTATTTGGTATTAAGGTTAGAACATCCGCAGAGCCTAGCCAGAGTGAAGGCAACTTCGATCACAGGGCCTGGTGTCAGTGTAGATACTGGTATGGTTCAATGGCTTTTAGGGAAAACAGTAGGGTACAGTACTATATTAATGTACTAGGGAGAGACTGAGTAGTTTATTTGGTAAAGGGGTAGTAAGGGTCATGGTTGAGAGAGTGTGCAAGAGGGGCACTCATAGGAAGATAGATTCCAAGGTTGCGACCACACCAAACAACCTCAAACTTATCACTAAGAGCTCAGACAAATATAAGAGTAAAGTAAGAGGCAAAACTTAATATTGTGAAGTGTGACGCTTGACTCAATTAGGGTCTCGAGAGGATTGTTTGTTGGAGTAGGAGAGTCTCCACATAGAATTTCAAGGGGTTTGATCTTATGCCAGAAATGGCCCCATTAGTTTACTTGAACTATTCGAGTACACCCTTCTCTGCCAAAGGTAGTCTGAGATGTCTCCTTGCACATCTTTCAGGCATGCATGTGTCGATATATGCAGGACGGTGTTCACCTGGTGCAGTTATCGTTTCTGCAGTGCATCTTGATTTTGCCCAGTGGGAAAGAAACTTGTTCATATTAGTGCCTTGCCTATGGCTAACAGTTAATACTCCTGATGAACTGGACTATCCAGGACATTCTTCCCATATGCATGCATTCCTGCGTGACCCTGGCAGCTATGGTAAATGGTTTGTCTATCTACTATTTACAACTCACGGACTTCTGGTGTCTGAGAGAGTGTATCGTGGTCTTGCAGTTCTCCAATGGGCACTACCCATCACCACCATCTCAAACCCACCTTACTTGTAGTAGGAATCATGCTATTGATACCTCTATACTTCCCTCACATAGTGCATGGTTTTGGGGACACGTTTGGGTTTGAGAGATCTAAAACTCGCCCTGTTGCCCTGGCCCCACATGGGGGTACCTTGGGCATCACTACAGTTAACACCCATTAACTGCCTTAGCCTCAGTCCATTTTACTCTGAACAACTTGGAGGAGGTACACCACCTTTCACCCTATACGCGCCTCTATATTCTGTAAACAGCTTACAGTCCACTGGACGACCAGTATGTATCTCCTGTTGTAAGCAGGGCGATAAAGATTGCCTTTGGCTAGAGAGTGCACAACTACCCAACCATTTACCTATGTCATTCTGGCATCTGGGCAGCACTGGAGGGGTATGATGGGAATAATGCATCTAATTTGCAGCTTTTTTTACACTATGTAGCATGCCCGATAGCATCCCCTGGAACCCTAGATTCCAGTATTATACAGACATTCGTGTGACAAACATACAGGTCATTTCTCCCAAAATGGCCTCATGATTTTGTATTGCTAGGTAGGGTAACTCAGGTTCCTAGTCAGAGTATACTGTGTCCTAAGGCAGGGTAACCATGATCGCGGAGTAGGGTAACCTACTTTTGAGGTCACGGTAACTTTACTCTGTTACCTTGCCTATTCCTATAGTGGAGATAGACTTCTCTCCCCTTCGCCTGGTTACTCAGCTGAGTAGGGTAACTTATTTATCGCAATTGCTTGAGTATGCTAATACCTCCTGACTGTGCATCCTCAAGCCCCTAAGTCCCTTCTGTCGTTTACTATTCATGATAAAACTGGGACCATCAGGCTTCCCAGGGTCAAACCCTTGCTTGTACTGCTATTCCTGTCAGTCTCTCTCAGTGCAGCCTCGATGACTGTGGGTTTAGTCTACTATAGCTGCTGTATCCTGGGTGGTTACTGGGTAGCAGCCGAGGTGGTAGGAGTTGCACTAGAAGGCGGCAGCCAGGAGTTAGGAGGATCACTTGATTTCCCAGTTCGCTTAGGTTGGAGAGAGGATGCAAAGAGATCCGCTGCTAAGGTACTAGACTCATAGGGTACAACCTGCTCTAGCACTTGGGGACTGCATGTAGAAGACGCACAAGATACAGTTTCTGCAGAACATACATATAGACATTGGGTATGTGTATCTGACGGAGAATTGGGTTTTGCTGATGTCTGGAGGAAGCAGCACAATGTATTAGGGGTTGACATATCCATCAACCAATATACAATTGACCTGATGAAGAGATAGAATAGATAGCGGGTCTAAGGGGAATACCTTGCCTGGACCAAAGGGAGTAAAATGCTAACTAACTCTGGAGAGAAGTTTAGCATGGACAAGGCTGCCAGATAGCTCATCAGTCAACAGGCTACAAACACTCTAGATGGGTTTGAGACAGAGTTAGCAAAACAAGGGTACCAATACCAGGCTATGTCTAGGCAGCCCACTGGAACGCAGAGTAATAGTGGACCTACCACTATTTATATCACCTATAAAGAGTCCGACAGGAGCATGAGAGAGTAACATGGTAACAAGCGTGTCGGGAAGGTCATTCTCGGGAGGAGCAACAGCCTAGACAATACTCCTCAGACCAAGGTTTTGTAGTCAATCAGTGAGAAAAATGAAAATAAACCTGCAACTACCACACTGGTTTAGTGTGAAGGGAAAGGATCCCTAGCCTGAAGTAGGCAAATAGTAGTTATCCATAATATATGGGTACCTATAGACATGGGAAATTGGGACCTCAGGCAGGAAAACCAAACCCTATATTGGAGCCTTTTGCAAAGCGGCGGCTCAGGATATATAGTGGCAGTGCACAATGAATAGTGATGATAGAGAGTATATATGTATGTATACAGTACTAGACTCACTGCACAAAGGATCACAGTTTTACCAAAGTGGAGAAAAACTATATAAAGTCTGCAAGCGGAAACAAAAAAGTACAAAATAGGAGAGTACAAAGGATAATAGAGATAGGCATACAACTGTGGAAGTACCAGGGAGAAATACCAGAACTCACAGTGAACAACTAAGCTGTTATGCAATCATTTTATTAGACTATGGAGATATATTACAAGTAGGTGGCAGAACAAATAGAAGGAGAGAATAATAACGAAGTTTGAGGAATGGTGACTGCAGAATAACGGTATGCAATCTTGACTAAGACAGGTGATTATAACGAATGAATATTGTAATGAAATGAGAATAAAACTCATAGGATAGACAATGTCAGCTAGACAGGAAGCATGATCCCATCCACAGAGAGAATACCATAGTCACTAAAAGGAAGAGAAAGAGAAATAGAGAATGTTTGAAATGTAGATAAAAGCGCCACATAGTACAAGACTACTCAAACAAGCAGAAAATCAAATCTCAAGCTGCAGTGGAATGGGTAGATGTTTAAGAATATGAGTAAGTAGAGATGAACATGGTTAACCAGCAGAATCGAATGTAGTACTATCATACACTTCTACCTCCTATCTCATAAGTTCATGGGGCTCTAGAATGTACCATTGTAATAAATAGAGCATGAGCGGGAGTGTTCTTTGCTACGGGAGCAGTAAAGACAGACATTATTGACAACAGCTTTGTTTCAACCTCTGGCAGTTCAATGGAGGAGCAGACAGGACTAGTTATTCTAAATACGACCGTGAAAAAAGTGAGCACAATAAGTGACGGGACTTGTGAAGTTACTATACAGCTCAAATTGGCATAGGAAGGAAACCAAAGAATGATAACTGGCAACCAGGAAAAACAGGATGTGCTAATTGGAATGCCTTGCCTAATTTAGTACAAAGTAGTTATCTGGTATAGGGATGCAGTGGTTGAACTCATGGGAATTGTTCTGATTATAGTAAAAGTGAGCAAGATCAGAGTTCAGAGTAGCCATATGTGGGATTGGGTGGGAGAAAATCTTAATACAGTTTCCCAACATACTTCCTAAAAGAATCATGGAACAATTAGCTCCTCTTCCACCGATACACCACAACATTTGTCTCCAAGATACAACAGATTGAGAAAATCACTTAACATATCCTATCTGTACTAGACAGGCTCCATGGTTGTCAAGACCAGCCAGTATGATACATACTGCATGAGCCAGGACAAGAGACATAGACCGGTATACTAATGGTATGTATTTCTTTCAACACTTGGGGGGTTAAGAGACAGGGTTCAAGGAGTGAGGGTCAGAGTTTATGGGTTCTGCTAACTCGAAGAAAATATAGAAACCCAATTCTCAAATACAGTTGTGGACAGAAAAATACTGGACTGTCTGAGAAAAGTAAATCACCAGGGGACACAATGCTTTGTATAATAAAGGAAACCCTTCCTCTGACAAATTCCGATACCCCCAACCCTCTCCTCATGCACAGCCAGAATCTTCTATCAGTTTCCATGAGGTTGCATTGTATAAAACCTTAGATAAATAACCCTCCAACTGTTAAGCAATCATTGAAATACATGCTGCTTGATATAGAACTAAAAATGCAATGCTGTCATACCCTGGTCATATAGCTGTGATACTATCTCAGAAGCATACAAAAAAAAGTCATACAGCTGAATAGATGAGAAATGCAACACTAGAGTCATATACTCAACCAAAACCCTGGGACAAGCTCTATGTCAGTGGAATTCAAGTTGGATTCAAGAATCAGACTATTAGGAGACCTGAAACTACAAAATAATGTTAGGAACAAATGTATTCCAGGGACATCAGACTAGACACGGATCCCCAATATGGTCACAGGGGCAGCCACAGTAAAAACAAGGAGATCATGGGACAATAAGTTCCAGTGTTTGGGGAGAAAATGGTTCAGCTCTCTTGTGTCTCATATACTGACTATTCGGAAAGTGATTTATTTCATCTTGCCCCCCTCATAGGTTGCCACATCACCACCATTGCTCACATAGATGTTCACAGATATTATGCCCTGCATTATTGTAAACTGCTTTGTTTATTTTATCCAGTAATCTGATTTCTTCTGGTAGTCCTTAAAGAGTTCTTCCAGAATCCTTCTCTTCTGAACATAACTTCCCATTGACCATCCTGCCTATGTCGCCAGTCTCTCTCTTGTAGCATCTGAAAAGTAGTGTTTCATACGAAGTATGCCCTAGTAGTCACAGGAATCGTTCTTTGTCAGGCATCGATATACATGCTCTAACTGCCTTTTTTATACCATCGGGTTGGTTCCTACACTATACTCCCTTTGCCATATTCTTTGTATTGCAATCCAATCCACAAGCCCTATACGTTGTAAAGATAGTCATGGGTATGAGCATATATGTGCTCGATTATTTATATTGTTTTTGGCTAGCCAACAAAACAACTTTGTCTCCCCCTATTCACACCACTCATAATTGTATTGCTCTTATTAGTTGGGACTTCATCCATGCTTTGCTGCCAGTTTTTCTTTTTCCGTTTACTCGGCTAGTAGAATTGTTGTGATCCGCATACAGCTTTTATTAGTACATATACGAGAATTTAAAACACCTTATTAAACCCTTGCAAATCCCTTGTTTAATTTGCTATCCCTTGCCCTCTCAGGGCAGGACCAGATGTCCAGGCCCAATGAGTACTCCTGTATTGACCAGTCATATATCTGGGCTACTGGGCTGGTTGTAAACACAGATATGTCTGTTGGCACTGTAAAATCTTGGATGATTTCCGATATTGTGCTGTTGCACTAGTGTCGGCTATCTAACACTTGTTCCCTTGCTCTCACACTTCTTTTCTTGAAAAGTGCTAATTATTGTACTATATACCTCCTTAGCAGATGCACACAACTGTCTACTTTTCCAACCAGTACTCACATCCAATTGTTCCTTAGCGCTGTATTTCAGAAGAAGCTTATTCCAGTATATTGATCCTGGTGGGTCCACCTATCATCTGTCGATCCAAAATCTTGGACCAGAATTTCAAACTGGTTAAATTGCCCTAACAGAAGTCGCTGAAGGTTTGCAGAATTGAGAGGTGGCTGCTGTTCTTTTGGAAGAAGATATATAATACAGGGAACCATTGTATGGAGCATTGTGGAATGTTTGTTTACGAAGGTTGCGCATGGGGTAATTACTATTGTGGTCTTTATATGGTTTCAGAGAGCTTTCTATCATTCCTTGCAGTTTATCAGGGTCTTTATTGCCTGAATCAGGTTGCTTATTCTTGCCCTGATGCTACCGATTGCAAATTCCTCAATTATAAGGAACATCACTCCTGAGGTACCCTGGCAGCCACATTGTCGTACGATTTGTTGGGCAGTATTATTTCCTGTTATTAAGCACTGGCGTTCTTTGGTCAGGTCATTATAGACGTTAAGGTGGAATGACCCAGCATACATGAGCTGTGGCAGACGGAACCTACACCCACGGAGACGGCCAGGAGGCCAACTGGTAGGAACCACCAGGCAAGTAAGTGCCTAACCTGCAGAGACACGATAGTCCCGGCTTTCAGAGAAACAGAAACAGCTGACATGGTACTTTGGTACTTGGCAACACAGAGGACTGGTGTCCGCGTATTTAGTGACCTCTGAAGCGGCAGTTACTCCGCTAAGCCGGGTAACCAGAGGAAGGTCAGAAGTGTCGATCACTAGTGATGGAATAGACAGGGTAGCAGCATAAAGACATCTTGTTCACAAGACAAGGGTACCCTACCCGCAGGATCAGGTTACTCTGCCCAAAGTCTGGGGTTACCCTACCTTTCAATATGAAGTCCCTCCCAGAGTTGGGTAAAAATGACCACAATGTTCCTCATGCGAAGCAACACACAATACTCGAATCTGTAGTTCCCAGAGATGCTATTGGTTGACGTATACAGCTCCAAGGAGGCTGTAAATTGAAGATATAATTTCTATTATGCTACTCTAGCCCTGCCAGGAGGCCCAGACGTCATAGGCAAACAGTTGTGTGGTTGGGCGCAGTCTGGCAAACAGGAATCTTCAGAGACCAGTTGGCAGAAGCATATATGTCACTGCCGTCCAGTCGACCTTAAGGTGTTCCTGGAATACATTAGTGGGTACACGGTGGACGGTGTCGTACCTCCGCCAAGTTGTTACAAGTAAAGGAGACCAAAGCACGAGGGGTTAATGGGAGTTAACCATGGGGGTCCCAAAGGTAGTCCCGGGTGGTGCTGGGCTAACTGGCAGAGTTTTACACCAACAAGCCCGGCGTGTCCCTAATGCCATAGGCTCTGAAAGGGCAGTACTAAGACACTAAAAGCATGATTCCTACTACAGGTAAGGTGGGTCGGAGGTAGTAGTCACATGTAGCGCCTATTGGATCACTTCTGAACTACTGTATCCTGCGGAAGTCACCAGAACCCGCAGAACCGTAAATGGTGGATGGATAAACTGTGCACAGTGGCTTCTGGGGTACTGTAGAGATCAATGCATATGGAGAGGCTATCATAGATAGTCCAGTTTATCAGGTCTCTTGACTCTTAGCCACTGGTAAGGCACTGATGTGATGCAGATTCCACTACGGCAGCCAAAATAGAAATGTACTGCAGAAACGACAACCGCATTAGTTAAACGCCACCTAGAGTGTCTCGATACATGCATGCTGGAAGCATGTACTAGGCCACTTGTTGGACGACCCTTAGGCGAGAACGGTGTGTTCAAATAGTTGAGGTAAACTGAGGGCTAGTTTCTGTTATAGGATGAACATACTTAAATGTCCATGAGAGAAACCTGCTACTCCACCAAGCAATCCTCGCGAGACCTTAATTGAGTGAAGTATCAGGCGTAATGATATTAAGTTTCATAGTGTTTTTTACTCTTACATCTGTTTGAACTTTTGGTGAGAAGTTTGAATGTTTGGTGCGGTCGTAACCAGGTGTTCCATCTTCCTAGTGGTGCCCCAGTTACAGTAAAAGGTAAAGCGACCTCAACGCTTAACTCCACTCCTGATTGGTTGTTTTCCAACCTTGGTCACTGACCTTATGTGAATACAGTCATCATTTTCCAGAACAAGTACCCCAGGGTGGAAAGTGCAATAGCCAGTATCAAACTTCGAACCCCTGCAGAATCGAACTTGCATTAGGACCTTGACCTTGACAAAGACACACCTGACATGTTTTGTGCATCGCCTTTTGCAGATGTTCCCGCTATTGAATGAGACCGCTACCAGTTGCTCTTAGAGGTGGCCCCTGTTCAGTTACCTCATCAATGTTTTAACCTTATGATTCTGGACCCTCGTGCCATGGCCCTTTCAGTTTTCCATGATGTGGCACCCTTCAACAATATTGGTCCTCTACGGCCAGGCGATGTCCCGTTTGCTGTGTTCTTCCACGAGTTCATCAAACCATGTATCGCCTGCGAGGTAGCGAGGTTGGTCAATGAAGCAAAGCATCAAATGAGAAATTGGAGCAACCACTGGTGGAAGGTGTTCGGGAAACAGATTACTCCAGTGGCGGGGTAATAGATGAAGGTGCCACAGGAGGCATAGCTGCGGATGCTCAATGATTACAAAGCACTGAAACACTAGATGGCACCGTTGGAAAAGGCATTTCAAGGATGGCATAGTATTGCTGCTCAGAATGGTGGGCAGATGATGGAGTCCGCTCCCCCCCTGCCTCTCATCCATACCAAGCATCAGCATTACGGGATGGAATTAGCTATGAGAGTTCGAGATGAACAATGCAGTGCATACCTAAGCGCGGTTGGTATACGGATGTTCGAAAGCTCCAAAGGTGAAGGCTGCAGCCATACCTCCTGCTTCACCTGAGCATACATAGGCTCTCTATCTATCTCCTTCTCAATCGCCCACAGTGAATTGGAAAGTCCGGTGATTGGACCAACAACAGGAGGTCATGTCACGAAAAGGATATCGAAGGTGAAGAGTATCCTGGTACCAGACAAGCCTGACTCTACTCCTCCTCTGACCCCTGCTCCTATCGTTTCTCCTGCAACTGTGGCAGTTGCAACACCTCTACCTCTGGTGGCTGCCCCAAGGCCCATACATCTACCAGTCTCGTTGCACATCCCTGACCTCTCTCCTACCGGGGTCTTTCTACCGGATTGATGGGTTACCCCTGGGTTCTGGCAGCAGCGAGTGGAATCAGCTAGATTTTTGGAACAGGTACAGCGCCAGCAAGAGCGAGCACGGGACGCTCCATAAGGGGGAACTCCAATCTCTGGACCTGCGATCCCTGCCCACTCTGCCCCCTCAAAACCAACTCTTCCATCTGTGGTCTCTATGACTACAATCAGTCAGTCTGACAGCCAAGACGAGTACTATCTGTCTGGCTGCAAATTGGTAAACACCTGCTATAGCGGATTTATTACCACTCATATGGAAGCAGGAAGGAACCATGGACTCTGGTGAGGTAGAGAAGAAGGCAGAAAGAAGGAGATGGATGACCAACATATGGGTATTGTAGGTCATGAATGCACACTTATCTTTCACTGCAACTAGGGAGTTGTCCAGAGCTTCTGGCATTTCGCCGATTGAGTGAGGTGGCTCCTCACCGAACTTCTCAGAGTGGGCTATACCCTGTTCTGCCACTGGCATCAGTATTATCAAGGGCTAACCCCTGCGAGGATGGAATACAGGAGGGGTAGGAGGTACACTTGGATGGGTACGACAGACCAGGAAAAACCAAAGGCAGAAAGGCCAGGGCTGGTGGAGCCAGAAACGTGCCACCTGGCAGCAGTAGAGCGGGAGCAAGAGGAGATCCAGGGGACCCAGACCATGAGAGTGTGGATGATGGTGACGCCTATTCTTGCACTAATTTTACCCCCTTTCTCGGTCCTTGCAAGGTTGTTTGAGGCGCCGGGAAGAAACGATGCTAGGACCGCCATGGTAGGAAGGTATCGCGGAAATTATGGAGGAGATTAACCTCCCGACCAACCTCCAGAGAGCGGCGGAAGAAGCTGGAAAAGGTCACTGACATTCGTGTGTTCAAGGGAAAGGTCACTGAACTCCCCAGCTAACTGACACTAGGGGAGGTCAAGTTCGCATACTTTGCCTGGCTGCATGGTGACTAATATGGACTAGGGACACCTGGTGATACCTCTTTGAGAAGACGCCATCCAGGCATGGTATTTAGGGCAGCACTCCAGAACCAATAGGGAGGTAGCCAAGTCTACTGGAGTTCCTGTTAACAACAGCAACCAGTTGTGAATATGGGAAGGATGACGGGAACAGATTGAATGAAGATTCGGTGGTAACCAAGTAGAACAACACCGATCCCTTTCTGAGTAGTGCGACGGGGTGATACAGCCAGAACAGCTTAGTGAGTACCTGGACACGATAGCTGACTACATGTCTAAGCTTGTCTACACAGACCCAGTGCCGGTACGGGATAAGGTATAGTTGGGCAATACCCAAGAGGTTCGGAAACCGTGGGCGCTTGCGGAGCACATGCAACTGACTTACATGACTACCTTGATCTTCTCCCAAAGGTTGGACATATCCTCGAAGACCACAGCAGGTTTAGTAACCGACTTATCTACCCTGTTCGCCAGTCACAGCCAAGAGACAAGAAGGAGGATAGGTTATCGAATTCGAGAATGTTTAAAAAGATGGAAAAAGGTTCACGCAGACAGAACCAGAGGCCTGCCAACCCTACTAATTTTAATGCAGGAAAGCGAGCAAAGCCAGCAACTTCTGAATAAGTCATAGCGCATAACAAAATTCCATCAACTTTGACCCAACGTTGGGGAAAGCACAACCCGTGCACCAGATGTGGACAAACAGGTCACTTCTCGAGGAAGTGTACTGCGGGGTTCCAAGTGCTTGGTTCATCCAAACAGGCTTGTGTGTTGAAACAGTGTGCTACAGTAAGTAAGCACTTGGGTACGGACAAGTAGCTAAAGCGCATTGAAGTGCCACCTGTGGCTTACTCTGCAAAGATAATGGAAGTCCGACAGGCACCACCTCAGATTATGGAGGTTCATACTGATGGCTTGCAATAGGTAAGAACACATTCTGCTTAAGGCATAACCTTGCTGACACGTATCTATAGACCCATGAGGGATGGATGGAAAGGAACCGCAGAAGTGGCTTAGGAGATGGGTAACTACCCCTGTACTGCATGAATGAGCCTGGTACTGACTACACCCTCGACATGTGGGCAGATTGATATTCCAGGCTGCACATAGTGGAAAGGGCTATCTTTCCTTTGCTGGATTTCTGGTTATTTCCTTTGCTCTAGTTATACGCGTTTCTTTCAGAATTTCCGCAGCTAGATGGTCAAGTAATAGGATATTATTTCTGTTTAGGCAGAGTAAGGTCTTGCGCCAGGAGACGCACGGCATTGGGGCAGGAAAGATGCTTAGCTTGGAACCCCTCCGACGGTGGACATCCACCTGCTCCAGGAAAATTGTTTTGTTTAGTACAGGTGCAATTGGTTCAGGCGGGACTTGATCAATTAAATGGTGTTATTTCTACGGTTACCTGACAATGGTTTAGTACGCAAAGTCCTGATGGCATGATAGTAAACAGACTAGCAATTTGATAAACAAATCCCAGTCCCTTAATGTTTACTGACCCATTGTTGCCACTCTTGTGTCGCAAGGCAAGAGACCAAAATCATTAAGCTATGATGACTAAGTCCCTGAGGGCCTAGTTGGCATGCCGGGATTACACTCGGATTTGCACTTAAAGTCCAGACCTAAAAACCAAAGTCCCAATCCTTGAAAATCTACACTTTGTTAAACTGCCATGCCACTCACACAAGGATTTAGATTAGGACTAGGGAAAATTGGTGTATCTAACGTAAGGCAATAAAGATAAGATCGAAGCAGGTAATACGCTTGCGCTAAAAAAACAACCTTTCTGTATACTCTATCATTTTACTATCAGAATTACAATAATATTATTAAGCATCAAAGCTGCTGCTACTTTATCTTTTTGTTAATACATCCAATTTTTCTCCTGATTTTGGAAAAAATCACGATTTCCAAGAGTAACGATTCACATATTCCTCCTCCCACGATCCGTCACCCAGAAGCGGAGGGAATGTAGCTGGCAGCAGTTGGTGCTGCTCTTCCAGCATGAAGATTTATTGTTGCCCCAGCGGTTGGATTGAGGAACCCAGTACCAGGCCAGATGTCAGTATTGCTACGCCAATAGTATACAGATGGGCTACCAGCCTGTAAATATAAAGGGCGAATATAGGAGAATTTCTGGATCACAAAGAGAACCTTTGGAATACTATGTCAGAAACTATGAAAGTATGGTGGATTACAGGATACGACATACACGACCGTTGAGCATCAAGTACACATATTTTTGTACTGAGTCCGCAATAGCGCCAGTAGTCGAAATATGCAAGAGCGCTTTCCACACTCTGCGGAAAGAGTACACGGGTTATTTGTCACTGTCCTGAATGCTATTGTCAATATTGAAGATACATTTATAAGACAACCAGCCACAATAGCAGATCACAGCTCAGATATACGAAGAGAAATCACAAGCAATCGAAAGTTTTATCAGTACTCCAAAGGTTGCCACAGAGTTGTTAATGGGTCTTTGGTTCCCGCAACTGTGGCAGCCAGCGATGCAGGTAAATACCGTTCTCGAAAAGGCTTTACTGACCAAAACATATTTGTAGCAGTGTCCTTTAATCACATCATTCAATACGTTTTAAGTGGATAGGAGGGGTCGGCCCCTAACTCGAGGGTATTGGATGATGCCAAGAAGCAGGGCCTTGAAATGCCACGAGGAAAGTATTATCTTGGAGATCAAGGACATAGTGGATCGACCTCTCTAGTTGTTCCATATTGTAAGGTGAGATATCATATCAAGGAGTTCAGACAAGGAAATCAGGGGTATGTATTTGATCTTAAAATTGACGAATTGGGTATTTTATAACTGAGATAGAACATGTCAATATTAACGTTACAATTTTAATACTACTAGGCCACAAAATACAAAACAGTTGTTCAATTTGAGCCATTCTTCTTGCAGAAATGTTGTGGAAAGATCTCTGGGTATCTTGAAAATGCGGTTTCCCACTCTAAAGACATCTATGCCCTTTGATATGAGTACTCAAGTGGAGCTTGTAAAGGCATTATGTTGCCTTCATAATTTCATGTCCCATTATGATGGGAATGCTATGCAGCATGTACTGCAGGGTGAAAACCTAAATTCTTCAAATTCAGGTATGATTGCATATATCTTGTTTGTTTTTGCGGAAAATATATAATTCCAGTTGATAAAGTTCTATATCTATGGCTGTAGTACTAATAATACAATAGGGAGAATAGAACTAGGAGTTCAACACAATCCAGCTAAGAAGACATAGGTGTTATCAGAACTCACAATCATTAGGCATCCGCAGTGCAGCCACCTGAAGAACATGAACTTGCGATGTTGCAACAACAGCCAGAGTTGTCACAGATGAGGCGAGGAAAAAGATGAGCAAACAGGCAGAGAACTCAAATTACAAGGGCAACGTGGAGGGATTATCAAAGACATAATACCAGAGATGTAGTTTAAGGAACTGTTTATTTCGGATATCTATACATGATACTGATAAGAAGCAGATTATAGGTGAATCAATTGATTACTACAAATACGTTTTGTACAAACAAGAAGCATTATCGAGTAATGATTGTAGCCAAGCTAGGTGAACGTTTTCAGGTGCAAGTAAAAAGAAGGTTGTCTTTTGTTCATTTGATTCAAAACATGCTGAGGCTGTGTAACGGGGGCACCCCTAGGAAGATGGATCCCAAGGTTGCGACCGCACCAAACAACTTCAAACTTATCGCCAAAAGTTCACACAAATGTAAGAGTAAAGTAGACAGTAAAACTTAATATCATTAAGCCTGACGCTTCACTCAATTAAGGTCTCGAGAGGATTGATTGTTGGAGTAGGAGAGTTCTCGCATAGA
>PYWC01000005.1:2247758-2338440 GCA_003182015.1 Tuber magnatum
ACTTGTGTCCACTAAGTCTGCTCATCTCGGAGCCCGGGCCATCGGGTCTCCGTAGGTCAAGTACTCACTTGCCTGCCGGTTCCTACCAGTTCGCCTCCGAGCTACCTGTATGGGTGTAGGTTCCGGCTGCCATAGCTCACGTATGCTGGGTCGTTACAGGCTGGTAGTTAATGGGATATAAGAATATCCCCCGATGAGAGTAGATCATTGAGTAATAGTAACACCTGAGTATGTAGTGTTTGAGATGCTACAGAACTATTGGAAACTTGGGGTGAAAAGCTGGAATAATTGTAACTTTCATCTGTGGTAGAGAGATTTTGTACTATTTGAGTGGATGATAGAGTAGGTATTGGATTGTGAACTGAGTTAGCCAATTGAGATAGGCCTTGTGCTATTATCTCAGCAGCGAGATTGCAAGAGGATTTCCTTACCCGTTTACTTTTCTGGTACTTTGAATGGTTAACGGATGAGGAGGATGAAGCAGGTAATAGTGCTCTCGTCATAGGTAGTGTGGAGGAAGAGGCAGTGTGTTCGGATACAAACTGAGTTCTCTTTCAGTATTGGAAAGGTTATCCAAGGCAATCGCACAAGACTGTTGAGAACGAATGATTAAACTGTTATCTTCACTGTTGTCAGGATCATCACCACTGCTACTACTCTCCAGGTAATAGTATTGACGCTTCTGATAACTTCTTCGGGTTGAAGTAGGATATTCTCCAGTTGCTGTAGCTTGTTGAAATGGCTCATGCAATGATAAATAATGCGCGAGTGCCTCAGTTGTGAACTGCTTGGCTGCAGGATTGGCCTAGATTGAAAGATTTCATTAGTTTAAATAAATAAATTTAAATAAAAGTAAATGATAAAGATGATTGGTCAAGAAGAGCCAATTAGTAATAGGTACTATACAGAGGTAATGAAGTTTCAATTACATAACTGGAGATAAGAATCCCATACATCATCTGTAGCAGTAATGGTTTTGCTGTCTTCATTCCATCGAAATCTAGAAATCTCACAACGACAATGGAATATCTTATAAAGTTGCTTCGTCTAAGGAGTTCTTTTTGATTAGTGATAGGCCATATGGATTTATGCAATGAATAATAGAACAACTTACATGTTTCATTCTGCTCTTAACGTGAACTACATCAACCACTGAAGTAAACCGCATATTGTAAAGAGTAGTTGCTGCCTGCCATGCCTTAGGCTTGAAGCCATTCCCAGCTCTTCTGCCAATACGAACCTGATGGAGAAGTTCATCAATTAGAACTCGGTACTTTGCATCATCCCAGGCGGCTCACCACTTTTTTTCATCGCCAGGATGGACACATGAAAAGGGCACAGGCTGCAAGAGCCTGCTATCGTTTGCTGCGGAGAGGGGGCGGAGATTTAGGAAGCTTCCTCTGGAGCAGAAGAATCACAATCCCAATTCAGCGGATGGCAATGACCGAACACCGCTATATTTTGTTGCCGACAGGGGACAGGGAGGTGTAGTGAAGCTGTGTCTAGAGTGTGAAGATGTCGATCTCAATTCACCGAATGGAAATAGCCGAACACGGCAATAGTTTGCTGTTGAGAGAGGGATGAAATGCAAGGACTTGGTGGTGTACCTTGTTCGGGACTGAGGGGAAAGCTCGTAGTCTAGTACATCACTTTGTAGCAACATGTGACATTACGAACAATAATTTTTTAAGAAAGTAGATAGGGCTAACTTCAAGGACTCTTGAGGTTTGCCCTGCGTGACTGCATCTTTCAGAGAAAATCTGGATTTCAAATCCTGATCTAACCTTCTCATGAAAATCTAATCCAGCCTCTAGCCTGCCAACCAGGATTAAACTGAAAGTCCAGACCTTGGAGACAATCTGGATTTTGAGTCCTAATTCAGGCATGCCAACCACGCCCTAAGGCAACCGAAGAGGCAGAACCTTGACAACTTACCTGGTTATACCAAGTGTATTCATCTGCCAGAAAAGTTAGACTGCAAGATTGGAGATGGACATGTAAGTACAGAACTGCTGCTACTACTGGATAGGGGAGCTACGCCGCCGCTGCTGAATGGCTGGGGGTTAAACAGACTCAGGCACCTGGTATAGGAGGAGCGGTATGCGCGCCGATAAGCGACAGAAGTGGTAGTCATATTCGTGGGTCACGTCTGTACTATACCAAGTCCTCGGAGATGACGATAGGTGACCACCAAAATGAGTTGCACTTTGAAGTGCTGGATATGCCTGACACCTTGGTAGATGGGTACCTACCTATGTCTTGGTTGAAGGACCATAATCCTGAAATCGGTTGGCAGACAGGATTATGAACCTGGTGCTCAGATTTATGCAAGGCTAACTCCCGGACAGAGTGGGGGCAGTTAGTGTTCATGACCGAGGAAGGGTTAATAGCCGAAGACACTAGGAATCTGTACCTGTTGACAATTGTACAATTTTGCGATAAGCAAGGTGCTGACATTACTGTCCAGCTACTGCCCCAGTATCGCGACTATGGGGATAGGTTCGGACAAGAATGGATTGAGGCATTGCCGGTGCACTCAAAGTGTGACCATATGATCAAGTTGCAACCTGGGACTCAACCTCCATTTGGGCCTGGCTATCTGTTATCGGAAAAGGAGCTTCAGGGACTCTGGGAATAACTCAACCACATGATACGAACTGGAGAGCCACGGTGATCTGGTTCCTCCACAGTAGCCCCTATCTACTTCATGCCAAAGGCAGCTGGTATATTAAGATTCATAACAGATTACCGAGGGCGGAACAAAATCATCAGTAAGAGTAAGTATGCTCTACCCCTGATGAATGGACTGCAAGATAGGTCTGGAAAGGCCGTTGTTTTCAATAAGTTGGACATGAAGAACGGCTACTACCCTCTGAGGATGGCAGAATTTGAGGAATAGAGTTGGGCCTTCCGCTCTATATGTAGATTGCATTAATACATGGTTATGCCGTTAGGGTTATATAATACCACGGCAAGTTTCCAGAGCATAACAAATGAGGTATTCGATGACCTTCGCGATGCGGGAGTCATTGCGTTCATGAATGACACCCTGATCTACACCACAATCATGGAAGAGCATGTAGCACTGGTGAGGTGCGTGACAGAGAAATTGCGGAAAGCTGGACGATCTGTAAGTATGAAGAAGTCCAGTTTCCACCAATGGGAGGTTGAATTCCGTGAATACAGGATCTCTGATATGGGGATCTCCATGTTGTCGGAGAGGGTGCAAACAATCAGGGATTGAGCACCTCCGACATGTGTAGTCAACATTAAGAGGTTTATAGGCTTTGTTAACTTCCATTTCCGGTTCATAGAGGGATTCAGCCAGATAGCGAAACCTCTGATGCACTTGACAAAGAAGAATGTCTGATAGGAATAGACACCTACTTGGGGGCAGACCTTCAACCATTGGAAGGAAGGGTTCACATTCAAACCTATCCTACTACATTTTGACCAGGAACAGGCAGTGCGGCTAGAAACCGACGCGAGATGCTTTGTATTAGGAGGTGTCCACACACAGTTCTGGAGATTAAGAGCTGGCATTCAGTATCCTATCATGGTCGGAGGTTTCATCTAGTGGAGATTGATTATAATGCCCATGACAAGAAAATGACTGCCATTGTGGCAGCATTCAAGGAATGGGATCATCGGTTGTGCTGGGTAACGGACTAACTGGTCATCTATACAGATTATAACAATTTGTGGTACTTCAATAGTACTAAGATCCTTAACCGCAGGCAGCACTGCTCGGCTGAATTACTGCAATGATTTAACTTCAAGGTGGTTTACTGTGAAGAGCGGTTGAATAAGAAGGCTGATTCTTTGTTGCAGAATAGGAACTACCCCCCTGAAGGGGGGAGTGATTTTCTGTCACCCTGATCTTGTTGCCCCACACCATAGATTGGGAGCTGGGAATGGGACCTCTTGAGACCACAGATGTTGCAAGTGTGCCAAGGATTTCAGCTCTGGTCTTCCTTTTTGGATCCACTGCAGGTAGCGATAAAACAGGGCCCAGAACACTTGGGGATCTCCCAGACAATGGCTGCTGGTGACAAAGAGGTTGACCGACACTTCACAGCGGAAAAGGACTTACAACTGTACACGAACAGGTAGTATGTTCAGCCGGGTCAGGATCTGAAGCTGAGAAACTGTAACGACCCAGCATACGTGAGCTATGGCAGCCGGAACCTACACCCATACAGGTAGCACGGAGGCGAACTGATAGGAAACGGCAGGCAAGTGAGTACTTGACCTACGGAGACCCGATGGCCCGGGCTCCGAGATGAGCAGACTTAGTGGACACAAGTATTTAGGTACATGGCTACGCCCAAGGTTGGTGTCAGCGTACTTAGGGACCTATGAAGGGCCAATACACAGCTAGGCTGGGTAACTAGAGAAAGGCCGAGTGTGTCTATCCCCGGAAGTGGGATAGATAGGGTAACAGGAGAAAATCCACTTGTCCACCGGACAAGATTACCCTACCCACAGAACAGGGTTACCCTGCCTTGAGGCTTGGATTACCCTGTTCAAGGACCTGAGTTACCCTACCTGCCAATACGAAGTCCCTCGGGGAGTTTGGGAAAAATGACTGGAATGTTTGTCACACGAAGCCATGCATAATACTGGAATCTGGGGTTCCGGGAGATGCTATTGGGCGAGCTACGCAGCTACGGAGAAGCTGTAAATTGAAGACATTATTCCTATCATGCCCCTCCGGCCCCGCCTTGAGGCCCGGACGTCATGGGCAAACGGTTGTGTAGTTGTGTGCAGTCTACCAAAGGAGGATCTTTGGAGACCCGCTTGCAACACCGTATACGTTGCTGCCGTCCGGTCGACCGTAAGCTGTTCGCAGGATATATAAGGGGGCATAGGGTGGAAGGTGGAGTACCTCCTCCAAGTTGTTCGGAGTAAAACGGACCAAAACTGACGGAGTTAACGGGAGTTAACCGTGGGGGTCCCGAAGGTAGTCCCGGGTGGTGCCGGGACGACTGGGAACGTTTTGCACCTACCACGCCCAAGGATGTCCCCAACGCCATAGGCTCTGAGAGGGAAGTGCAGAGACACTAAAAGCATGATTCCTACCGCAGGTAAGGTGTATCCGAGGTAGTGGTCATGGGTAGCGCCCATTGGATCACTCCTGGACCACCGTATCCTGCGGAAGACACCGGAAGCCCGAGACTCGTAAATAGTAGATAGATAAACCGCTCACGGTAGCTTCCGGCGTCAAGAAGAAATCAACGCGCATGGGAAGGGTGTCATAGATAGTCTAGTTCAGCAAGGGGTCTTGACAGTTAGCCACTGGCAAGTCCCCGATGCGCAGAGGTTTTCACTCCGGCGGGCAGAATGGAAATGCGCCGCAGAAACGATATGCACATATGGTGAACGCCGACTAGAGCGGGTCGACACATACATGCCCGAAGGGGGTGTCAGGAGACGTGTCGGACCGCCCTTAGCGGAGAAGGGTGTGCTCGAATAGTTGGAGTAAACTGATGGGGGAGTTTCTGGCATAAGATAAAACTACCTGAAAGTCTATGCGAGAACTCTCCTACTCCAACAATCAATCCTCTCGAGACCTTAATTGAGTGAAGCGTCAGGCTTAACGATATTAAGTTTTACCGTCTACTTTACTCTTACATCTGTGTGAACTTTTGGCGATAAGTTTGAAGTTGTTTGGTGCGGTCGCAACCTTGGGATCCATCTTCCTAGGAGTGCCCCCGTTACAGTATATCGTTAAGCGAGCTCCTCGCTTAACTCCTCTCCTGATTAATTGTTTTTCGACCTTCGGCACTGACCTTGCGTGAATACTGGTAACCTTGTCTCGAACAAGTAGCCCAGGGTGGAAAGCGCAATGGCTAGTATCGAACGTCGACCTAGAATGGAATCCAACTCGGATTCAGACCTTGACCTTGACGAGAACTCCGCCAACACATTTCGTGCTTCGGTGTTCGCGGACGTCCGCGGTATTGAATGGGACGGTCACCAATTGCTCCTGGAGGCCGCCCCTATTCAACTACCTGATGAATGTGTTGATCTTATGATTACAGACCCTCGCGCTGCGGCGCTTTCGTTCTTCCAAGACGCCGCCCTCGTCCACAACATGCTCCCTCCTCCACCGCAAGGAGTACCCTTTAGCGAGTTCTCCCGCGAGTTCGTCGAACCTTACATCGTCCGGGAGGTATCCAAGTCGATTGAGGATGCGAAGCGGGAACTGAAGAACTGGAATGCCCAGCAGCAGCAGGTGTTCCGTAAACAGATTACTACGGCAGCGGTGGAATGGATGAAGGTACAGCAGGAGGCATACCTGCGAATGTTAAGAGACCAGAAGGCATTGAAGGATCGTATGGCAGCGCTGGAAAGGGCCTTCGCGGGAGGTTATAGTATTGATGCTGAGAATGACGTACTGATGATAGAGGCGGCGCCCCCACTCCCACTTGTCCACACGAAGCTGGAGAACTTCGGGATGGAACTGGCTATGAGAGCCCGGGATGAACAGTGGAGGGCGTACCTAAGCCCCGTGGGCATACGGATGTTGGAAAGCCTCAAGGGGGAAGGATACAGTTATACCTCGTCCTTCACAAGAGCATCAACAGGCTCGCTGTCTGTCCCCTCCTCGATCGCCCGCAGTCGTTCAGGAAGTCCGGCGATTGGACCAACCGATGGGCGTCGGGTTAAGAAAAGGACGTCCAAGCCAAAGGGTATCACAGCACCAGATACACCTGACCCTACTCCTCGGCCGACCCCCGCTCCCATTAACCCCCCTGCAACACCGTCGGTTGCAACTCCCGTACCTCCTATTGCTGCCCCAAGACCCACACCTTTACCAGTTTCATTGCCCCCTCCTGATACCTTCCCTGTCGCAGCTTTCCCGCCAACAGTATCGGCTACCCCAGGGTACCGACCGCTGCGTGCGGCTTCACCTGGATTCTTTGAACAGGTCAGGCGCCAGGAAGAGCGAGCACCCATGGCTCCATCACGAGGGACTCCGATCCCCGGACCTGGGACACCCGCTCGTTCCGTTCCTTGGGCACCCGTGATTCCCTCTGCCCCCTCAAAACCAACTCTTCCCTCCATCCTCCCCACGATCACTAGTGGTGAGTCGGACAGCCAAGACGAGTACTGTCTGTCGGGCTGCAAGTCGGAAGAAACCCGTATGGGGTGGATTCATTACCACACGTACGGGTGCAGGAAGGGACCACGGACCCCGGTAAGGCACCGAAGAAGACAGAAGGAGGGAGACGGACGACCAACATGTGGGTACTGTGGGTCATGGAGACACGCGGGGCCCCCAATGCAACCTTTGAGTTGTCCAGAGCTTCAGTCGTTTCTGGCGACAACTCAGGCGGCTCCGAACCCAACTCCTGAGAGTGGGCAACGACCTGTTCCACCACCGGCATCAGTACCATCAGGGGCTAACCCCCCCGAGGATGGGAATCAGGATGGCCAGGAGGAAAGGTTTGATGGGTATGATAGACCCCGCGAGACCCCAGGTGGAAATACCGGGGGTAGTGGAGGTGGAAATGGACCACCTGTCGGTGGTACTACGGGAGCAGGTGGAGATCCTGGGGACTCTGACCATGATAGCTCGGATGATGATGATGCCGATTCTCTCCCCGACTTGACCCCTTTTCTCGGCGCTCGCAAGGATGACTGGAGCGACGAGAAGAAACGACGGTGGGACCGCCGTGCTAAGAAGCTGTCAAGGGAACTACGGACCAGGGCGACTGCACGACCATCATCTAGACAACGGCAGAAGAAGCCGGAAAAGCTGAGCGGCATTCCGGCGTTTAAGGGAAAGGTCACCGAACTCGCCAGCTTCTTGACGCTGGTAGAGGTTAAGTTCGAGTACTTTGCTGGGTGCAGGTTGACCGATATGGACAAGGTAAACCTGGTGATCCCCCTTCTAGAAGATACTGCCCGAACATGGTATCTTGGGCTGCACTCCCACATCAATAAGGAGGCAGCCAAGCGTACCGGAGTTCCAGTTAATAACAGTAACCCGTTAAGAACGTGGAAAGGATTCCGGGAACGGCTTGAACGGAGTTTCGGCGGTGACCAAGCGGAACGAGACCGATCCCTCCTTGAGTGGCGAGACCTAGTGATGAAGCCACATCACATCGATGAGTACCTGGACAAGATAATTGACTATATGTATAAGCTTAGCTATACAGACCCTGTGCAGGTACGAGATAAGGTACGGTCGGGCATTACTCAAGAAGTGAGGAACGCGTGGGCACTGAAGGAGCCCCATCCCACCGACTTGAACGACTACCTTGATCTTCTTCGGAAGGTTGGACACACACTGGAAGACAACACCCGGTTCAGCAACCGAGTTATCCACCCTGTCCAACGGTCTCAACCAACGGACAAGAAGGAGGATAGGTCCTCAACTTCCGGAAGGTTTAAAAAGAAGGATAAAGGTTCGGGCAGACAGAACCAGCGGTCTGCCAAACCTACTAATTTCAATGCGGGGAAACAGGCAAAGCCGGGGACTTCTGAGTATGCCCTGGCGCATAAGGAAATCCCGTCGACTTTGACCGAACGTCGGAGAAAGCACAACCAGTGCACCAAGTGTGGACAAACGGGTCACTTTTGGAGAAAGTGCACCGCGACGTCCCCAGTCGTTAGTTCGTCCAAACAGGCTCGTGGGTTGAAACGGTCAGCCCCGGTAAGCGAGCCCTCAGGTACGGACAAGCGACTAAAGCGCATTGAAGCGCCACCTCCGGCTACCTCGTCAAAGATACTTGAAGTCCGACAGGCATCACCTCAGATTATGGAGGTTGATACTGACGGCTCAGAATAGGTAAGACCCCATTCTGTGTAAGGTAGAACCTTAATAACCTGTATCCATAGACCCCTGCGGGATGGATGAAAAGGAGCCCCGGAAGTGGCTTCTGGGATGGGTAAGTACCCCTCTACTGCATGAACGACCCTGATGCTGACTACACCCAGGTGGTGTGGGCAGATAGATGTTGAAGGCCGTATGCGGTGGACAGGGTGATCTCTCCTTTGTGGGTTTTCAGGTTATTTCCTTTGTTCTAGTTATTTGTATTTCTTTCAGGATTTCTTTACTGGGACGGACAAGTCATAGGGTATTATTTTCGGTTGAGGCTGGGAGAGATCTCGCTCGCGGAGACGCTCGACATTGGGGAAGCAAGGTTGCTTCGCTTGGAACCGGTCCAAGAGCGGACCTCTACCCACCTCGGGAAAATTTGTTATGGTTAGTACAAGCGGGATTAGTTCAGGCTGGACTTGATTGAATAAATGATACTATGATCAAGTTTACCTGAGGAGGGTTTAGTACCCGAAATCATGCTGGCGTGATAGTAAACACCCTAGCTATTGATAACACGATTCCCAATCCCTTAACGTTTACCGACCCGTTGTGGCCGCTCTTGTGTCGAAAGGCAAGAGATCAGAATTAGTAAGCCAAGATGACTAAGTCCCTAAGACAAGTGAAGAGGCAGAAGCGTGATAACTTGCCTCGCCATACCAAGTCTATCCACCTGAGGGTAAGGCTAGACTGGAAGATTGGAGCTAGACAGGTAAGCGCTGAGGCGCTCCTGCTACTCGACAGTGGAGCTACTGGGCCAGTGCTTAGTAGCCGATGGGTTAAACAAACGCAGGCACCATGTGTCCGACGAAAGGTACATGTGCCGATAAGCGACGCAAGCGGTAATCACATTCCGGGGTCAGGTCTGCACTATACCAAATCATTGGACATGAGAATAGGCGACCACCATAACGAAATGCGGTTTGAAGTCGCGGACATGCCCGACACCAAGGTGGACGGGTACCTACCTATGTCTTGGTTGAAGGACCATAATCCCGACATAGATTGGAAAACAGGATCACTAACCTGGCGCTCAGATTTCTGCAAGGCTAATTGCCTGGCAGAGCAGGGGCGGTTAGTGTTCATGACCGATGAAGAGTTGCTAGCTGAAGACCCTAGTAATGTGTACCTGTTGGGAATTGTACAATTCTCCGATGAGGAAGGTGCTGACATTACTGTCAAGCTACTCCCTGAGTATAAGGACTACGGGGACATCTTCAGTCAAGAACGGATTGAGGCCTTGCCGGAGCACTCAAAGTATGACCACACGATCGAGTTGCTACCCGGGACTCAACCTCCGTTTGGGCCTATCTATCCGTTATCGGAAAAGGAGCTTAAGGCACTCCGGGAATATCTCAATGACATGCTGCGAACGGGGAAGCTACGGCGATCCAGTTCCTCAGCAGCAGCCCCTATCCTCTTTGTGCCAAAACCAGATGGTACATTAAGACTGGTAATAGATTACCGAGGGCTGAACAAAATCACGGTGAAGAGCAAGTACCCTCTACCGCTGATGAATGAACTGCGAGATAGGTTAGGAAAAGCCGTTGTGTTCACTAAGTTGGACTTGAAAAACGGCTACTATCTTCTGAGGATGGCAGAAGGTGAGGAATGGAAGACGGCCTTCCGGTGCAGATATGGACTGTATGAATACACGGTCATGCCGTTTGGGTTATGTAATGCCCCGGCAACTTTCCAGAGCATGATAAATGAGGTCTTTCGAGATCTCATGGATGAAGGAGTCATCGCGTATATGGATGACATCCTGATCTACTCCAAAACTATGGAAGAGCACGTCGCGATGGTAAGGCGTGTAATGGAGAAATTGCGGAAAGCTAGACTATGTGTAAGTATGAAGAAGTCCAGTTTCCACCAACGGGAGGTTGAATTCCTCGGATATAGGATCTCCGATATGGGGATCTCTATGTTGTCGGAAAAGGTGCAGACAATCAAAGACTGGGCACCTCCGACATGCGTCGTCGACGTTCAAAGCTTTATGGGCTTTGCCAACTTCTATCGTCGGTTCATAGAAGGGTTCAGCAAGATAGCGAAACCCCTCACGGACTTGACAAAGAAGGATGTCCGATGGGAATGGACACCTGCATGTGAGCAGGCCTTCAATCATTTAAAGGAAGCGTTCACGTCCAAACCTATCCTAGCACATTTTGACCCTGAACGGCCAACACGGCTAGAAACCGACGCTAGTGACTTTGCATTAGGAGCCGTTCTCTCCCAGTTATGTGAGGATGAGAGATGGCATCCGGTGGCCTACCATAGTAGGAAGTTTCACCCAGCAGAGATCAATTATGATGTCCATGATAAGGAAATGACTGCCATCGTGGCGGCATTCAAGGAATGGGATCATCTGCTGCGCTCAGTAACGGACCAATTGGTGATCTATACGGATCATAAGAACTTGGAGTACTTTAATAGTACCAAGGTCCTTAACCGAAGGCAGCACCGCTGGGCTGAATTCCTGCAACCATTTAACTTCAAGGTGGTTTACCGAGAAGGACGGTTGAATGAGAAGGCGGATGCTTTGTCGCGGCGTAGGGACTACCGCCCTGAAGGGGGGAGTGATTTTCCGCCACAGTCGTTTTTTCGCCCCGGACAGTGGGTCGGGAGCCAGGAACGGGACATCTTGCGACCACAGGTGTTGCAAGTGTGCCAGGGATTTCGGCTCAAGTCGTCCTTTTTGGATCAGTTGCGGGTAGCGATAAGCGAAGACCAGGAGTACTTAAGGATCCTGAAGGCAACAGCTGCAGGTGACAAAGAGGTCGACCGACATTTCACGACGGAAAAGGGCTTACTCCTGTACAAGAACAGGTGGTATGTTCCCAAGGGTCAGAATCTGAAGCAGACAATCATGAAGGCAGAACATGACTCCCGAATCGCGGGACACTTCGGGACTTACAAGACCATTGGCAGGGTGAGGGCTAACTTCTACTGGCCTAAGATGGATGAGCACATCACTGACTATGTGCGGACATGTGATGCATGCCAAAGAAATAAATCCATCAGGCACAAGAAGTTCGGGCTGCTGGAACCTATCGATGTTCCTATGCGGCCTTGGACAGCAATTTCAATGGATTTCATTGTCGCGCTGCCAGAGTCCGAAGGGTATACCAAGATCTGGGTCATAGTAGACAGATTTTCGAAAATGGCCCATTTCATACCCCTGACCACTGAGGTACCTATCAAGGAGCTTGCCTTGATATTCCTGAAGGAGGTTTGGCGCCTTCATGGACTGCCAGAGTCAATCATCTCCGACCGAGATAGCCGATTCACATCCAAGTTCTGGATGAGTCTGATGCACTTGCTGCAAGTGAAACTAAACGTTTCGACTGCATTCCACCCAGAGACTGATGGGCAAACCGAGAGGGTTAATCAGACACTGGAGCAGTACTTGCGTAGTTACTGTTCCTATCAACAGGATGACTGGGTTTCGCTGCTACCCCTTGCGGAGTATGCGTATAACACCTCAACATCAGAATCCACCAGGTTGTCACCATTTGAGATCAATTATGGGTTCAACCCACGGACAAACTGGTCGGGTGTTGTGTCTGACAACCAAGGGATACACCCAAGTAGTGAACTCTTGGTTAAGGAATGGGAAGGAACCTGGCAACAGATTCGAGAAACGATTCAACGGGCACAGGAAAGGCAGCGGAAATGGCATGACCAGAAACGGCTGCCATCCCCGGACTATGTTACCTTGGAAGATGTGGCTGCTGGGCGGGCTAAGAAAGCGGACCGCGTGATGTTGAACCGGAAGAACATCCGCACCAAGCGTCCCATGGAGAAGCTGGACCACCGGATGTTTGGCCCTTTCGTGGTCAAACGTCGGGTGGGTACCCGAGCATACGAACTCCAATTGCCCACCCGATGGAGCATCCACCCGGTTTTCAATGTCACGCTGCTGGAACCCTATCGCGAGGATCCGGAATCGGGTAGGATCAAGGAGATCCCTACCCCAGAGCTCGTGGACAATGAGCCCAGTTACGTCATCGAAGCTGTTGTGGACAGTCGCTGGTATGGTGGAACAAAGGCGAAGTTTCCGTCGCGCTTTGTCCAGTACCTGGTTTCATGGGAAGGCTATGGAGCTGAGGAGAACTCATGGGAGCCCTATGAGATGCTAGAAGGGACAGGCTTACAGGCCATGCTAGATTTCCACCAAAGATATCCGTCCAAGCCCAGGGACCATCGGGTCTTGGGGGAATCGAGTCGTGGAAACAAAAGACGACGCTAAACGGTCCGGGACGGACCGTAGAGAAGAGGGGAGTGATGTAACGACCCAGCATACGTGAGCTATGGCAGCCGGAACCTACACCCATACAGGTAGCCCGGAGGCGAACTGGTAGGAACCGGCAGGCAAGTGAGTACTTGACCTACGGAGACCCGATGGCCCGGGCTCCGAGATGAGCAGACTTAGTGGACACAAGTATTTAGGTACATGGCTACACCCGAGATTGGTGTCAGCATACTTAGGGACCTATGAAGGGGCAATACACAGCTAGGCTGGGTAACTGGAGAAAGGCCCAGTGTGTCTATCTCCGGCAGTGGGATAGAATAAGTGTAACAGGAGAAAGTCCACTTGTCCACCGGACAAGATTACCCTACCCTCAGGACTGGGTTACCCTGCCTTGAGGCTTGGGTTACCCTGTTCAAGGATCTGAGTTACCCTACCTTTCAACACGAAGTCCCTCGGGGAGTTTGGGAAAAATGACTGGAATGTTTGTCACACGAAGCCATGCAGAATACTGGAATCTGGAGTTCCGGGAGATGCTATTGGGCGAGCTACGCAGCTACGAAGAAGCTGTAAATTGAAGACATTATTCCTATCATGCCCCTCCGGCCCCGCCTTGAGGCCCGGACGTCATGGGCAAACGGTTGCGTAGTTGTGTGCAGTCTAGCAAAGGAGGATCTTTGCAGACCCGCTTGCAACACCGTATACGTTGCTGCCGTCCGGTCGACCGTAAGCTGTTCGCAGGATATATAAGGGGGCATAGGGTGGAAGGTGGAGTACCTCCTCCAAGTTGTTCGGAGTAAAACGGACCAAAACTGACGGAGTTAACGGGAGTTAACCGTGGGGGTCCCGAAGGTAGTCCCGGGTGGTGCCGGGACGACTGGGAACGTTTTGCACCTACCACGCCCAAGGATGTCCCCAACGCCATAGGCTCTGAGAGGGAAGTGCAGAGACACTAAAAGCATGATTCCTACCGCAGGTAAGGTGTATCCGAGGTAGTGGTCATGGGTAGCGCCCATTGGATCACTCCTGGACCACCGTACCCTGCGGAAGACACCGGAAGCCCGAGACTCGTAAATAGTAGATAGATAAACCGCTCACGGTAGCTTCCGGCGTCAAGAAGAAATCAACGCGCATGGGAAGGGTGTCATAGATAGTCTAGTTCAGCAAGGGGTCTTGACAGTTAGCCACTGGCAAGTCCCCGATGCGCAGAGGTTTTCACTCCGGCGGGCAGAATGGAAATGCGCCGCAGAAACGATATGCACATATGGTGAACGCCGACTAGAGCGGGTCGACACATACATGCCCGAAGGGGGTGTCAGGAGACGTGTCGGACCGCCCTTAGCGGAGAAGGGTGTGCTCGAATAGTTGGAGTAAACTGATGGGGGAGTTTCTGGCATAAGATAAAACTACCTGAAAGTCTATGCGAGAACTCTCCTACTCCAACAATCAATCCTCTCGAGACCTTAATTGAGTGAAGCGTCAGGCTTAACGATATTAAGTTTTACCGTCTACTTTACTCTTACAATTGTGTGAACTTTTGGCGATAAGTTTGAAGTTGTTTGGTGCGGTCGCAACCTTGGGATCCATCTTCCTAGGGGTGCCCCCGTTACACAAGCATAGAGGCTCAACTTGACTCGCGGATTGGAGGGCACTGCAGGACTGACAAAACTATAGGCAGGGATAGGGTTAACTGCCATTGGCCTAAGAGGGACCCCCACATAAAAGACTATGTGTGCACAGGTGATGTGTGCCAAAGAAATAAGTCCATCAGGTACAAGATGTTTGGTCTGTGAAAACCCATGGAGGTTGCTATGCAGCCGGGACAGCGATTTCGATGGACTTTATTGTGGAGCTTTGTAATGGAGGCACCCCTAGGAAGATGGATCCCAAGGTTGCGACCGTACCGTACAACTTCAAACTTATCGCAAAACGTTCACAGAGATGTATGGGTGAAGTAAACAGTAAAACTTAATGTCCTGAAGCATGACGCTTCACGCAATTAAGGTCTTGAGAGGATTGATTGCTGGAGCAGGAGAGTTCTCGCATAGACATTAAGGTAGTTTTATCTTATGCCAGTAACTCCCCCATCGGTTTACTCCAACCATTCGAGCACACGCTTCTCCGCTAAGTGCGGTCCGGCACATCTGCTGACACACCCATTGGGCATGCATGTGTCGACACACTCCTGTCGGCGTTCACCTTATGCGGTGATCGTTTCTATGGCACATTTTCATTTTGCCAGCTGCAGCGAAAACCTCTGCGGATGGGCCTCTTGCCAGTGGCTAACAGTCAAGACGCCGCATGAACTAGACTATCTATGACACTCTTCCCATGTGCATTGATTTCTACTTGGCGCTGGAAGCTAGCAGGAGCGTTTTATCTATCTACTGCTTATGGTTCATGGACTTCCGGTGTCTTCCGTAGGACACCATAGTCCGTGAGTGATCCAATGGCCACGACCCATGACCACTCCCTCGGATGCACCTCACCTGTCATAGGAATCATGCTTTTGGTGTCTCTGCACTTCCCTTGCAGAGCCTATGACGTTGGGGACACCTTCGGGCTTGGTAGGTGTGAAAACTCTCCCAGTCGCCCCGGCACCACCAGGGACGCCCTTTGGGACCCCCACGGTTAACACCCATTAACTCTGTCGGTTTTGGTCTGCTTTACTCCAAACAACTTGGAGGAGGTACCCCACCATCGACCCCATGCCCGTTTATATATCCTGAGAACAGCCTAGGGTCGACCGGACGACAGCAACGTATACGATGTTACAGGTAGCTCTCTAACGATTCCAGTTTTCTAGACTGCAAAGAACCACGAAACTGTTTGCCCATGATGTCCCGGCATCAGGGCAGGGCCGGAGGGGTATGATAGGAATAATGTCTCCAATATCCAGCCTCTTCGGAGCTGCGTAGCTCGCCCGATAGCATCTACCAGAACCCCAGGTTCCTTTGTTATTCATGGTTTCGTGTGACAAACATTGCGGTCATTCTTCTGGAACTCTCCATGGGACTTTGTATTGAAAGTTAGGGTAATCCAGGATCTTGGACAGGGTAACCCAAGCCTCCTGGCAGGGTAACCTGATCGTGAAGGTAGAGTAACCTGTCTGGTGGACAAGATAACTTTTCCCTGTTACCCTGTCTATCCCCACGCCGGAGGTAGACACTTCTGACCTTTCTCTGGTTACCCTGCCTAGCTGAGTAAGCGCCCCTTCAGAGGTTCCTAAGTACGCTGACACCGCTCCCGGGTATATGCAGGTACCCAAGTCCCTGACCAGCCAATTCTGTTCGTTCTTGGAGCCCGGGCCAGCGGGTCTCTGTAGGTCAAGTACTTACCTGCCTGCCGGTACCTACCAGTTCCCCTCCTGGCTCCCTGTATGGGTATAGGTTCTGTCTGCCATAGCTCGTGTATGCGGGGTCTTTACACCCCCCCCCTCTTCTCTACAGTCCCTCCCACACCATTAGTGTTGTCTCTTATTTCCACAACTCTATTCCACCAAGACCCTAAGGGCCCTTTGCTTGGACGGATATCTTTCGCGGAAATCCAACATGGCCTGTAGGCCTGTCCCTTGTAGCATCTCATAGGGCTCCCATGAATTCTCCTCGGCCCCGCAGCCTTCCCATGAAACCAGGTACTGGACAAAGCATGCCAGAAACTTAGCCTTGACTCCACTGTACCATCGACTGTCCACAACATCCTCGATAACTTAACAGGGCCCGATGTCCACAAGTTCCGCGGTAGGGACTTCCTGGACCCTGCCTGGTTCCGGATCCCCACGATTGGGTTTGAGCAATATGACATTGAAAACCAGGTGGATGCCCTATCTAGTAGGCAGTTGGAGTTTGTTGGCCCAGTTACCTACCACACGTTTGACCACGAAAGTTCCCAAACATCTGGTGGTCCACCTTCTCCCTGGGACGCGTTGTGCAGATCTTTGTTCAGTTCAACATCACGCGCTCCGCTTTCATTGCCCACCTAGCAGCCACATCGGCCAAGGTAAGATAGTCTGGTGATGGCGATCTTTTCTGGTCATGCCATTTCCATTGTCTTTCTTGTTGTAATGGGGGCACCCCTAGGAAGATGGATTTCCAGGTTGTAACTGCACTGAAGAACTTCAAACTTATCGTCAAAAGTTCACCCAGATGTAAGAGTAAAGTAAACAGTAAAACTTAATATCATTAACCCTGACGCTTCACTCAATTCAGGTCTCGAGAGGATTGATTGTTGGAGTAGGAGAGTTCTCGCATAGACTTTCAGGTAGTTTTATCTTGTGCCAGAAACTTCCCCATCAGTTTGCTCCAACCATTGGAGCACACCCTTCTCCGCTAAGGGTGGCCCGACATGGCTCCTGGCATACCCGTCGGGCATGCATGTGTCGACATGCTCTAGTCGGCGTTCACCTTGTGCGGTTATTGTTTCTGCCGTGCATTTCCATTATGCCCAGTGGAGTGAAAACCTCTGCGCATCGGTGTCTTGCCAGTTGCTAACAGTCCAGGCACCTCATAAACTGGACTATCTATGACACCCTTCCCATATGCATTGATCTCTACTTGACCCCAGAGGCTACCGTGAGTGGTTTATCTGTTTACCATTTACGGGTCTCGGGGTTCGGGTGTCTTCTGCAGGGCACGGTAGTCCGCGAGTGATCCAATGGGTGCTACCCATGACCACTACCTCGGATCTACCTTACCTGCGGTAGGAATCATGCTTTTAGTGTCTCTGCATTTCCCTTTAAGAGCCTATAGCGTTGGGAGCACGTTCGGGCTTGGTAGGTGTAAAACTCTCCCAGTCGCACCAGTACCGCCCGGGACCACCTTCGGGACCCCCACGGTTAACACCCGTTAACTCTCAACAACTTGGCGGACGTACTGCACCTTCCACTCTATGCACCCTTATATATCCTGTGAAAAGCTTACGGTTGACCGGACGGCAGCGACATATACAGTGTTGCAATCATCTCTCCCAAGATTCCTCTTTCCTAGACTGCACACAACTACATAACTGTTGGCCCATGATGTCCGAGCCTAAAGGCTGGGCCGGAGGGGTATAATAGGAATGACGTCTTCAATTTACAGCTTCATCGAAGCTCCGTAGCTCGCCCAATAGCATTCCCCGGAACCCCAGATTCCAGTATCATGCATGGCATCAAAAGACAAACATTAAAGTAAATTTTAACAAAATCAAAAAGGGACTTCGTATTGAAAGGTAGGGTAACTCAGGACTCTGGTCAGGGTAACCCAAGCCCCAAGGAAGCGTAACCTGATCCCAAGGGTAGGGTAACCTTGTCCAGCGGACAAGATAACCTTTCCCTGTTAACCTGCCTATCCCATCACCGGCAATAGACCTTTCTGATCTGTCTCCAGTTACCCAGCCTAGCTGAGCAAATGCCCCTTCAGAAGTGTCTAAGTACACGGACACCGCTCCCGGGTGTATCCAGGTACCTAAGTCCCGGGCCAGCCAATTCTGTTCATTCTTGGAGCCCGGGCCATCGGTTCTCCGTAGATCAAGTACGTACTTGCATGCTGGTTCCTAGCAGTTCGCCACCTGGCTACCTGTATGGGTATAGTTTCCGTTTGCCATAGCTCATGTATGCGGGGTTGTTGCATCACACCCCTCTTCTCTACGGTCCGTCCCAGACCATTAGCGTCATCTCTTATTCCCACGACTCGATTCCCACAAGCCCCTATGGTCCCTGGCCTTGGACGTATACCTTTGTTGGAAATCCAGAATGGCCTGTAAGCCTGTCCCTTCTAGCATCTCATAGGGCTCCCACGACTTCTCCTCAGCCCCGCAGCCTTCCCATGAAACCACGTTCCGGACAAAGCACGACAGAAACTTCCCCTTCGCTCCTCCGTACCATTGGCTGTCCACAACAGCTTCAATAATGTAACTAGGCTTCTTGTCTACAAGTTCCAGGGTACAGACTTCCTTGACCCTACCTCCTGCTGGATCTTCATGATAGGGCTCGAGCAATGTGACATAGAAAACTGGAGGGATGCTCCATCTGGTGTGCAGTTGGACTTCGTAGGCACGGTTACCCACTCGACATTTGACCACAAAAGGGCCAAACATCTGGTGGTCCCGCTGCTCCATCAGACACTTGGTGCGGATGTCTTTACGGTTTAACATCATGCGGTCCGCTTTCTTTGCGCGCCGAGTAGTCACACCGTCCAAGGTAACATAGTCTGTTGATGGCAACGTTTGTCTGGTCCTGCCATTTCCGCTGCCTTTCTTGTGCCCGTTGAATCATTTCTCAAATCTCTTCCCAGGTTCCTTCCCATTCCTTGACCAAGAGCCCACTGTGAGGGTGCATTCCTCGCGTATCAGACATGACACCCGACCAGTTTGTCCTTGGGTTAAACCTATAGTTCATTTCAAATGGTGACAACCTGGTGGATTCTGATGTCGAGGTGTTTTACGTATACTATGCAAGGGGTAACAGCGAAACCCAATCATCTTGTTGGTAGGAACAGTAACTACGCAAGTACGGCTCCAGTGTCTGATTAACCCTCTCGGTCTGCCCATCAGTCTCCGGGTAGAATGGAGGTGAAACGTTTAGTTTCACTTGTAACAACTGCATTATACTCATCCAGAACTTGGATGTGAATCGGCTATCTCAATCAGAGATGATTGACTCTGGGAGTCCATGAAGGCACCAAACTTCCTGCCGGAATATCAAGGCAAGGTCCTTGATAGGTACCTCCGTGGTCCGGGGTATGAAATGGGCCATTTCCGAGAATCTGTCCATGATGACCCAGATCTTGGTATACACTACGGACTCTGGCAGCGCTACAATGAAATCTATCGAAATCGCTGTCCACGGCCCCATAGGATTATCAATAGGTTCCAGGAGCCCCAACTTCTTGTGCCTGATGGATTTATTTCTTTGGCACGTATCACATGTCTGCACGTAGTCGGTGATGTGCTCATCCACCCTAGACCAATAGAAGTTAGCACTAACCCTGCCAATAGTCTTGCAAGTCGCGTAGTGTCCCGCGATTCGAGAGTCATTTTCTGCCTACATAATTGCCTACTTCAGATTCTAACCCTTGGGCACATACCACCTATTCTTGTACAGGAGTAAGCCCTTTTCCGTCATGAAATGAGGGTCGACCTCTTTGTCACCGGCAGCCGTTGCCTTCAGGATCCTTAAGTACTCCTGGTCTTCAGTTATCGCTACCCGCAGTTGATCCAAAAAGGAACACTGGAGCCAAAACCCTTGGCCCACCTGCAACACTTGTGGTCACAAGATGTCCCATTCCTGGCTCCCAACGCTCTGTCCGGGGAAAAAAAACGACTGTGGCAGAAAATGACTCTCCCCTTCAGGGCGGTAGTCCCTACCCCGCGACAAAGTATCTGCCTTCTCATTCAACTGTCCTTCTTGGTCAACCGCCTTGTAGTTAAACAGTTGCAGGAACTCAGCCCAGCAGTGCTGCCTGCGGTTTAGGACCTTGGCACTATTGAAGTACTGCAAATTCTTAAGATGCGTATAGATCACCAACTGGTCCCTTACCGAGCGTAGCAAATGATCCTATTCCTTGAATGCCGCCACGATGGCTGTTATTTCTTTGTCGTGGACATCATAATTAATCCCCGCTGGGTGAAACTTCCTACGATGGTAGGCCACTGGATGCCATCTCTGATCTTCACAGGACTGGGAGAGAATGGCTTCCAATGCAAAATCACTAGCATCGGTTTCCAGCCGGGTTGGCCGTTCATGATCAAAATATGCTAGCATAGGTGGGGACGTGAACGCTTCCTTCAAATAGTTAAAGGCCTGCTCACACACAGGTGTCCATTCCCATCGGACATTCTTCTTTGTCAAGTCCGGCAGAGGTTTCACTACCTTGCTGAACCCTGCTATGAACCGACGATAGACGTTTGCAGCACCTATAAAGCTTTGAACGTCGACGACGCATGTCGCAGGTGCCCAATCCCTGATTCTCTGCACCTTCTCTGACCACATAGCGATCCCCATATCCCAGATCTTGTACCTGCGGAATTCAACCTCCCATTGGTGGAAACTGGACTTCTTCTTGCTTACACATAGTCTACCTTTCCGCAATTTCTCCATCACACGACTCACCCTTGCGACGTGCTCTTCCCTAGTTTCGGAGTATATCAGGATGTCATCCATGTACACGATGACTCCTTCATCCACAAGATCCCGAAAGACCTCATTTATCATGCTTTGGAAAGTTGCCAGGGTATTACACAACCCAAGCGGCATGACCGTTTATTCATACAGTCAATATCTGCACCGGAAGGCTGTCTTCCATTCCTCACCTTCTGCCATCCTCAGAAGGTAGTAGCCATTCTTTAAGTCAAACTTGGTGAACATAGTGGCTTTTCCTAACCTATCTCGCAGTTCGTTCATCAACGGTAGAGGATACTTGCTCTTCACGCTGATTTTCTTTAGCCCTCCGTAATCTATTACCAGTCTTAATGTACCATCTGGTTTTGGCACGAGGAGGATAGGGGCGCCTGCTGAGGAACTGTATCACCGTAGCTTGCGCGTTCGCCGCATGTCAGGGAGATATTCCCGGAGTACCTTAAGCTCCTTTTCCGATAACGGATAGGTAGGCCCAAACAGATGTTCAGACCCGGGTTGTAACTGGATCATATGGTCATACTTCGAGCGCTCCGGTAACGCCTCAATCTGTTCTTGACTGAAGATATCCCCATAGTCCTTATACTCACGGAGTAGCTTAACCGTAAAGTCAGCACCTTTCTCATCGGAGAATTGCACAATTCCCAATAGGTGCACACTACTAGAGTCTTCGCCTAGTAACCCTTCATTGGTCATGAACACTAACTGCCCCTGCTCTGACAGGCAGTTAGCCTTGTAGAACTCTGCGTGCCAGGTTAGTGATGCGGTCTTCCAATCTATGTCTGGGTTATGGTCTCTCAACCAAGACCTAGGTAGGTACCCATCCACCTTGGTGTTGGGCATATCTGCCAGTTCAAAGTGCATCTCATTGTGGTGGTCACCTATCCTCACCTCTAATGACTTGGTATAGTGTAGACCTGACTGAGGAGTATGATTACCGCTAGCGTCGCTTATCGGCACCTGTACCTTTCGTCGTACACAAGGTGCCTGAGTCTGCTTTACCCATCGGCTACTAAGGACCGGCCCAGTAGCTCCTCTATCGAGTAGCAGGAGCGCTTCCACACTTACCTGTCTAGCTCCTATCTTCCAATCTAGCTTGACCCGCAGGTGGTGAGACTCGGTATGATGAGGCAAGTTGTCACACTTCTGCCTCTTTGCTTGTCCTGGGGACTTTGTCATCTTGGCTTAGTAAATCCTCTTAGTCTCTTGCCTTTCGACACAAGAGCGGCCAGAACCGGTCGGTAAACGTTAAGGGATTGGGATTCGTCTTGTTAATAACCAGTGTCTTTACTATCACGCCATCATGATTTCGGGTACTAAACACTCCTCAGGTAAACATGAAAATAGCGTCATTTACTTGATCACGTCCAGCCTGCACCAATTCCGCGCATACTAAATATAACAATCTTTTCCCAAGGTGGCTAGGAGTCCGCTGTCCGACAGGTTCCAAGAGAAGGAATCTTGCGTCCCCGATGTTGAGCGTATCCCCTAGCGAGACCTCACCCAGCCTCAAACAAAATAATGTCCTATGACTTGCCCATCCAACTAAGGAAATCCTGAAGGAAATACATATAACTAGAAGAAAGGAAATAACCAGAAACTCAACAAAGGAGATATTGCCCAGCCTACCACGCACGGCCCGTAATATCTACCTGCCCACACCACCTGGGTGTAGTCAGCATCAGGGACATTTATGTGGTAGAAGTGTACTTAGCTATCTCTGAAGCCACTTCCGTGGCTCATGTCAATCCATCCCTCAGGTGCCGATGGCTGCGGGGTAATAAGGTTCCACCTTAAACAGAATGGGTTCTTACCTATTCCGAGCCGTCAGTATCAACCTCCATTATCTGAGGTGATGCCAGTCGCACTTCAAGTGTCTTGGCCGTGGAAGCCGGGGGTGGCGCTTCAATGCGCTTTAGCCGCTTCTCTGTGCCTGTGGGCTCGCTTACCGGGGCTGACAATTTCAACCCGCGAGCCTGTTTGGATGAAATGACAACTTGGGACATGGCGGCACACTTCCTCCAGAAGTGACCACTTTGTCCACACTTGGTGCACTGGTGGTGCCTTCTCCGACATTCGGCCAATGTCGACAGGATTTCCTTATGCGCTATTGTATACTGTGAAGCCGCCGGCTTGGCCTGTTTTGCCGCATTGAAATTGGTAGGTTTGCCAGAGCTCTGGTTCTGTCTGCCAGAACCTTTTTCCTTCTTCTTGAACCTGCCTCCTGTCGAGGATCTATCCTCCTTGTTATCACCAGGTTGATACCGGGGGGCTGGGTGGATAACGCGGTTACTGAACCAGTTGTTGTCCTCCAGTGTGTGCCCGACCTTCCGGAGAAGATCAAGGTACTCCTTCACGTCGGTCCGATGGGGCTCCTTAAATACCCGTGCATTCCAAACCTCTTCTGTAATGCCTGATTGAACCTTGTCTCTTACCTGTACTGGACCTGTATAGCTAAGCTGATACATATAATTGATTATCTTATCCAGGTACTCATCGATGTGATGGGGCTTCATGACAAGGTCTCGCCCCTGGAGAAGGGATCGATCTCGCTCAGCCTGGTCGGGGCCGACACTTCGTTCCAGCTGTTATCTGAACCCTTTCTCTGTCCATAAGAGGTTGCTGTCTTTGACCGGGTTGCCAGTGCACTTGGAGGCTTCCTGGTTAATGTGCCCATACAACCCCAGATACCATTCCTGGGCAGAGTCTTCAAGAAGGGGGATTACCAAGTTTATCATATCCATGTCGGTTCACTTCCAATCTGTACAGTATTCAAGTTTGACCTCTACCAAGGTCAAGAAGCGCGGGGGTTCGGTAACTTTGCTCTTGAACAGCCGGATACCACTCAGCTTTTCCGGCTTCTTCTGCCAGTGCCTTGGTGTTGGCCAAGAAGCGGAACCAGTACCCCTCAGGGCTCTCACCAGCCTCATGGCCTGGCGAGCCCATCGTCGTTTCGTCTCGTTGCTCCAGTCATCCTCACGAGCAGCGAGGCAGGGGGTCAAATCCGGGAGGGAATCTCCATCGTCCTCGTTATCTGAGCTGTCATGGTCCGAGTCCCCTGGATCTCCGCCTGCTCCCATCGTACCACCTCCTGGTGGTGCATTTCGGTCCCCACGAGCTCCGGTATTCCCCTCTTGGGATTCCCGGAGTCTATCGTACCCATCAAACCATTCCTCCGGGCCATCCTGGTTACCATCCTCTACGGGGTTAGGCCCTGATGGTGCTGATGCCGCTGGTGGAACAGGGCCTCACCCACTCTCCGGAGTTGGGTTGGGGGCCGTCTGTATTATCCGCAGAAAGGACTAGAACTCTGGACAACTCAAGGGTTGCATCGGGGGGCCAGGGTGCCTCCATGACCCACAATACCCAAATGTCGGTTGTCCATCTCCTTCCTTTTGCCTTCTTCCGTGTTTTATCGGCGTCCGTGGTCCCTTCCTACACCAAGAGGAGTGGTAATGAATCCACCCCATTCGGGTTTCTTGCAACTTACAACCTGACGGACGGAACTCCACTTGGCTGTCCGAATCGCCACTTGTGATGGTGCAGAGAGCGGAGGGAAGACTTTGTTTCACGTGTGCCAAGCAAACGACCGGTGCCCAAGGAATGGAGCGAGCAGGCATCCGGGGTCCGGGGACCCGAGTCCCTTGTGACGGAACCAAGTGTGTTCGCTCCTCCTGGGGTCGTACCTGTTCAAAGAATCCAGGTGACGCTGCCCGTAGTGGCCGGCACCGTGGGGTAGCGGACACTGCTGGTGGGAATGCTGTAACAGGAAAGGTAATAGGCGTGGGCAATGAAACCGGCAGAGGTGAGGGTCTTGGGTCACTGATCGGGGGTATAGGAGTTGTAACTGACGGTGTTGTGGGCAGAATAATAGGAGCTGGGGTCCGACCAGGGGTGGGGTCAGGCCTGTCCGGGGCCGTAATGCCCTTGAGTTTGGATATCCTGTTGCCTATACGACGTCCATCAGTTGGCCCCACCATGGAGCTGCCTGACCTACTGGGGGCAATTGAGGGGAGGACCGACAGGGAGCCTGTAGAATCTCTTGAGAAGGAGGAGGTATAACTGTAGCCCTCACCTTTCAGGCATTCTAACATCCTTATACCGATTGGGCTCAGGTATACCCTCCTCTGGTCTTCTCTGGGTCTCATGGCCAACTCCATACCGAAGTTCTCGGGCTCGGTATGGATGAGCGGGAGTGGGGGCGCGGCCTCTAACATCAGTACATCATTCTCCGCATCAATACTATACACTCCTTCAAAAGCCTTTTCCAAGGCTGCCATACTAGTCTTCATTGCCTGCTGATCCCTTATCATCTGCAGGTATGCCTCTTGCTGCACCTTCATCCATTCCACCGCTGCTGTAGTGATCTGTGTTTGGAACACCTGGTGCTGCTGGGTGTTCCAGTTCTACAGTTTCCGCTGCGCTTCCTCAATGGACTTAGATACGTCCTGGACGATGTACGGTTCGATGTATGCCCGGGAGACCTTGCTAAACGGAACCCTGCATGGCGGGGGAGTGAGCATGTTGTGGGCAAGGGTAGGGTCTAGGAAAAATGAGAGCGCCGTGGTATGAGGGTCTGCAATCAGGGGATCAAGACATTCAATGGGTAACCGTATAGGGGCGGCCTCCAAGAGCTGCTAGTGGCTGTACCAGTCGATACCGTGAACACGGGCCAAAACCTGCGCATGAAATGTGTAACGTGTTCGGGCCAGGCCTTAGTCACGTGGCGGTATGATAGGAGCTGATGGCTTCTTGATCACCAAGAGGCGAGTGCTTCTTGCTAGAGGAGGCTTCGCACGGGGTGTAATAGGAGATCAAAGAAGTAACCGTTCAAACAAGTATATTATGAATCCTGTCAGTCGAAGTCTACTGTTTCCATCGCGGAAATCAGCAGTCTTTAAATACAGCATATCCCTTATCTTCAGTATGAGCGATATTGCAAAACAACCTGTGTATCAACCAATAGCACAAGAAACAATTCAAGTATCAAGCGATACTGTAAAACCAAACATGAAACAATGTTTGTATCAACTGATAGTACACGAAATAATACAAGTATCAAACGATACTGTGAAACCAAACATAGAACAACCTAGTACCCGTACTGGTTACAAAACCTGTTGGTGGTGTTCTCATCAAGGGCAAGGTCTGAATCCGAGTTGGATTCTATTCTGGTTCGAAGTATGGTACTAGCCATTGCTCTTTCCACCCGGGGCTACTGGTTCTTGACAAGGTTACCAGTATTCACGCAAGGGCAGTGCCAAAGGTCGCAAAACAATTAAGCAGGGGAGGAGTTAAGCGAGGAGCTCGCTTAATAATATACTGTAACAGGGGCACCCCTAGGAAGATGGATCCCAAGGTTGCGACCCCACTGTACTACTTCAAACTTATTGCCCAAAGTTCACACAGATGCAAGAGTAAAGTCAACAGTCAAAGTTAATATCGCTAAGCATGACACTTCACTCAATTAATGTCTCGAGGGCATTGATTGTTGGAGTAGCAGAGTTCTCGCATAGACGTTCCGGTAGTTTTATCTTATGCCAGAAACTCCGCCATCAGTTTACTCCAACCCTTCATGCACACCCTTCTCCGCTAAGCGCGGTCCGATACATCTCCTGACACACCCATCGGGCATGCACCTGTCGACATACTCTAGTCAGGGTTCACCTCATACTGTTATCGTTTCTGCAGCGCATTTCAATTTTGCCCACCCGAGTGAAAGCCTCTGGGCATCGGCATCTTCCCAGTGGCTAACAGTCAAGACGCCGCATGAACTAGCGTATCTATGACACCCTTCCCATGTGCATTGATTTCTACTTGCCCCCGGAAGCTAGCATGAGCGTTTTATCTGTCTACTATTTATGGTTCATGGACTTCCAGTATCTTCCGCAGGACACTGTGGTCCAGGAGTGATCCAATGGGCACTACCCATGACCACTACCTTGGATGCACCTCACCTGTGGCAGGAATCACGCTTTCGGTGTCTCCGCACTTCTCTTTCAGAGCCTATGATGTTAGGGACACTTTCGGGCTTGGTAGGTGTAAAACTCCCCCGCTCGCCCCGGCACCACCCGGGACTTCCTTCTGGACCCCCACAGTTAACACCCGTTGTCTCTGTCAGTTTTGGTCCGCTTTACTCCAAACAACTGGGAGGGGGTACTCCACCATCGATTCTATGCCCCCGCTTATATCCTGTGAACACCTTGCGGTCGACTGGACCACAGCAACGTATACGTTATTGCAGGTAGGTCTCCAAAGATTCCCGCTTTCCTAGACTGCACACAACTACTCAACCGTTTGCCCATGACGTCCGGGCCTCAGGGCAGGGCCGGAGGGGTATGACAGGAATAATGTCTCGAATTTGCAGCCTCTTCGGAGCTGTGCAGCTTTCCCAATAGCATCTCCCGGAACCCCAGATTCCAGTCCTGTGCATCGATTCTGGTAACAAACATTGCGGTCATTTCTCTCGAACTCTCTCAGGGACTTGGTCTTCAAAGGTAGGGTAACCCAGTGCCTTGGAGAGGGTAACCCAAGCCCCCTGGCAGGGTCACCTGATCCTGAAGGTAGGGTAACCTGTCCGGTGGACAAGATAACTTTCCCCTGTTACCCTGTCTATCCCGTCGCCGCCGATAGACACTGCCGACCTTTTTCTCAGTCACCCTGCCTGGCTGAGTAACTGCCCCTTCAGAGGTCCCGAAGTACACTGACACTGCTCCTGGGTGTATTCAGGTACCTAAGTCCATGAGCATCCAATTCTGTTCGTTCTTGGAGCCTGGGCCATCAGGTCTCTATAGGTCAAGTACTTACTTGCCTGCCGGTTGCTACCAGTTCTCCTCCTGGCTCCCTGTATGGGTATAGATTCCGTCTGCCATACCTGATGTATGCTGGGTTGTTACAGGCTACCAGAGTCAGAAGGATATACCAAAATCCTGTCTTTGTGGGGAGGTTGACGAAAATGGCAGACTTCACATTCCTCATTTTTGAGGTACTGATTAAGGACCTTACCTTGGTGTCCCTGGACGAAGTTCGGTGCCTTTATCGCCTCTCCGAGTCAATCATCTGCAACCACGATGGTTGATTCGTAACGAAGTTCTGGATAAGTCTGATGCACCTGTTGCAACTGAAACTAAATATCTTGCCAGCTTTCCATCCGGAAAGTGCTGGGCAAACTGAGAGTGTTAATCCTGCACTCCAGCAGTGCTGGCGTAGTTACTGCTCCTGCCCACTAGATGATTAGGTTTCACTGCTACCTCTGGCGGCATATGTATACAATACCTCAACATCAGAATCCCGGAGGTTGTCACTGTGTGAGATCAATTGTCGCTTTAATCTGACAGACAAACCAGTTGGGTGTAGTGTCAGATAACCGAGTGATACATCCTAGCAGTGAGCTCTTGGTTAAGGAATAGGAAGGAATCTTGCAAGACGTTTGAGAAACAATTTAGCAGGCAAAGGAAAGACAAGGGGAATGGCGCGACCCAAAATGGTTGCCAGCACTGGACTATATTATCTTGGAGGATGTGGCCCCTGGGCAGGCTAAGAAAGTGGACTGTGTGATGTTGATCAGAAGGAACATCTGTATCAAGCTGCCAATGGAGAAGCTAGGCCACCGGAAGTTTGGCACTTGCGTGGTAAAAACGTCCCCTAGGTACGCGAGAATAAGATATCGGATTGTCTGCTAGATGGAGCATACACACAGTTTCCAATGCCACGGTGCTGTAACCATCTTGCGAGAATACGGGATGTGGTAGGGTCTGGAAGGTCCTTGCCCCGGGACTTGTAGACTATAACTGAAGTTATATGACGTAAGCTGTGGTGGATAGTCGATTCTATGCTGGAGCTAAGCTGGATTTCCCCTGGGACTTCGTCCAGTACCTGGTTTCATGGAAAGGATATGGAGTAGAGGAGAAGTCATGTAAGTCCTATCAGATGCTAGAAGGGACAGGCATGGAAGCCATTCTGGATGTCCAACAAAGGTATCCATCCAAGCTCCGGGACCATATGGTCTTGGCGGAATTAAGTTGTTGAAATAATAGGGGCTGCTAATACTCCGGGATGGACTGTAGTGAAGAGGGGAGTGATATAACAAGCCAGCATACATGGGCTATGGGAGCCGGAACCTACACTTACACAGACAGGCAGCAGACGAACTGGTAGGAACTCCCAGGCACGTAAGTACTGGGCCTGCGGAGACCTGATGGCCTGGGCTCCGCGATGAATTGAAACAGCTGTCAAGGTACTTGGGCACTTCGCTACACCCAGGAGCAGTGTCAGTGTAGTTAGGAACCCCTGAAGAGGCAGTTGGTCCCCTGAGCTGCGTAACTGGAGAAAGTTCAGAAGTGTCTATTAGCGGCGACAGCATAGACAGGGTAATAGGGTAAAGACACCTTGTCTACAGGACAAAGTTACCCAACCCTGAGGAGCAGGTTTCCTGCCATCAGGCTTTGGTTACCCTCCCCAAACTCCAGACTTACCATACCTGTCGATACCAAGTCACTTGCGGAGTTTGTGAAACATGACCGCAATGTTTCTCACGCGGAGCCCCAGATAATATGTGAATCTGGGTTCCAGGAGATGTTATTTGGGGAGCTACGCGGCTCCGAAGAAGGTGTGGATTGGAGACATTATTCCTATCATCTCCCTCTGGCTCCGCCTTGAGGCCTGGACATTATGGGTAAACTGTTGTATAGTTGTGTGCAGTCTAGTAAAGAGGAATGTTAGCAGGCCTGAGTCCAACACTATATACGTTGCAGTGGTCCCGGCGAACCCAAGCTGTTCCCAGGATGTATAATGTGGCATGGGGGGGAAGGTCGAGTACCTACCCGGAGTTGTTCAGAGGAAGACGGAGCATAACGGATCGAGTTCACAGAGTGAACCATGGGTGTTCCGAAGGGAGGCAAGTGTAGTGCGGGGGGCAAGTGCGACAGTTTTACACCTACCAAGCCTGAACGTGTCACCAATGCTATAGGCTCTCAAAGGGTAGTATCTCGACCCTGAAAGCATGATTCCTGCCACGGGTAAGGTGGATCCGAGGTAGTGGTCATGGGTAACGCCTATTGGGTCACGCGCGGACCACAGTATTCTGTGAATGACATTGGAACCGTGAGAACTGTGAATAGTAGATAGATAAACAGCTCACAGTAGCTTCCAGGGTCGTGTAGAGATCAATGCATATGTGAAGGGTGTCATAGATAGTCCAGTTCATCAGGTGTCTTGATTGTTAGCCAATAGAAAGGCACCAATATGCAGAGCTTTTTACTCTGGCGGGCAAAATAAAGACGCGTTGTGGAAGGGACAACCGCATAAGGTGAACGCGGATAAGAGTGTGTTCACACATGCATGCCGAATGGTGTGCCATGAAACATGTTGGACCACCCCTAGTGGAGAAGGGTCTGCTCGAATGGTTGGAGTAAGCTAATAGGGGAGTTTCTGGTATAAGTCAAAACCCCTGGGAAGTGTATATGAGAACTCTTGTACTCCAACAATGAATCCTCTCGAGGCATTAATTGAGTGAAGTGCTAGGCTTAAACAGATTCGGTTTTATGATTTAATTTACTCTTACATCCGCATGAACCTTTGGTGACAAGTTTGAAAGTTTGGTATAGTCGCAACTTTGGGATCCATTAGTATAGAGGTGCCCCTGTTATATAAGGTTTCCTACTACTTGGTGTACTCACCACAGATAACCAGCTTGGTCTTCCAAACCGCACGGGCCTGTATCCAAGTGCTCTTCCAATCTCCATAATCTATCTTGAGATTGCCAGCTAAGAATTCATTTCTCACCAGCCCTGAGCTTCTCCGCGCTTATACAGTCATGTTACTCCACATAGTCCGTAGGTTCTGGACTCTATGTCTTGTCTGCATTGTAGAGAGGTTTAGAGCTCCAAGGTACTTGGATCGGAAAGAGTATAAAGTTGTAGATAGGAAATAACAGTAGATGGTTGTATATAGAGCTAACCCATCTGAGAAAACCAAGGCCTTGTATAGGCCTCGTCCTACAACCCCAACACTGCCCTGGTTCTCAAACAAGGTACACCGAGAAATCAATCATATCATCACGTGACCCAACTGGGTCATGTGCGCAAAACATAAAACAATCACATTACCTCTATCTGAGCTCATGTGCAAAATAGTAGACAAAATACAACTAGTAACATGACCAACTAATAAGGTCATGTGCAAAATATAAATGAGGTGAATTGCCTGTAACCATTACCAACAACTCTAGACTTCTTCCATGATGTCAATATTATGTCATATGCAAAAGATAATTGAAAGGTAAACACAAATTCAGGCATAAATAAGCTCTATGACCTCCAATGAGGTCATGTACAAAGACCTGTTTCTCGCTCCCATCACCTAGCTAGCACCACTCTAATTGGATTCTGATATTAGCTCACCTCTCCAATATGCTCAGTCCCTGTCGATATGTCTACCTTCTCCTTCTTCTGCTTCCTATGATTATAGCCACGCATGTAACAACCCTCCAGTCAGTTCAGCAGGCGATCTTATCCTCCTTTACGACCCTGTCTTAGATATCTATGTTGATCTTTCTCTTGCAGCTCACTCTCTCCTCCACTTTCTTCACCCTTGCACCCCACACCTTAGTCATTTCACGATTTCTGCAAGGTCATTTATTGTTTTGTCTGCACAGAGCCAGGTCTATGCTCTGCCTTGATCCTTTTGCGTAGGACATCTCTGGGTTCAAGACAAATTTTGTGCCCCTCGCCTCTCTGACCTCCATGCTGGTGGCTTGTCATCATTTTTCTATTTCTTCTCGTTGATGGGAGTGGTAGGACTGGTACATGTAGCTCTGGAGGTTGATCAAGAGTTATTTTGAGCACGATGGGGTAGTTGGACAATCCTTTTTCCGGGTTCGTTGTTCCAAGGCGTTTCCCCACATGTGATCACTGTCTGAGTATCTGGTTTTGATTGCCTCTATTGGGTACCACCGCTGTTGTTCCTTTCTCTCCCTGCATATCCAGAATTTACCTGGACCACGCACAGTCCGAATTTTCTTTTCCAGTGATTTTATCTGTACTGCCCCTTATTCGATCTCTTTCTGTGCTTGTAGCATGTTTCATTCGTATTCAGAATGGTCCTCAACCGCCACTCAAGTACTTCTGTTCCCTTTTATGTGAGCTGTTAGTGGCTTCCTTCCACGGCTAGCGTAGGTGGAAGACCAGAACAACGCATTTGGCATTTATGTAGTTGCTGGCTACATACAATTATTGATCGTGTTCTGAGGAATAACTAGTCTACTTAGCATGCGATTGGGGTTGAACAGAGTATAGGCGGGAGTCAATTACACCTTCTGGTTGGCATTGTAATGACCTAGCATACATGAGCTATAGCAGCCGGAACCTACAGCCATACCGGTAGGCAGGAGTTGAACTGGTAGGAACCGGCAGGCAAGTAAGTACTTGACCTATGGAGACCAGATTGCCCAGGTCTTGGGATGAACCAAATTAGCCGCCAGGGTCCTTAGGTAACTGAATAGAGCCAGGAGCGGTGTCCATGTACTTATTGATCTCGGAAGGGGCAGTCACTCAGTTAAGCTGGGAAACGGGGGAGAGGTCAGAAGTGTCTATCTCCGGTAATGGAATACATAGTGTAACAGGAAAAGGTTATCTTGTCCTCTGGAGAAGGTTACCCTACCCTGAGGACAAGGTTACCCTACCATGGGGCTTGGGTTACCCAGTCTAAAGTCCTGTGTCACACTATCTTTCAATACAATGTCCTTTGGAGAGTTTGGGAAAAAGGACGGCAATGTTTGTCAGGCGAAGTCATGCATAACACTGACGAGGAGGAATCTTTGGAGACCTGCTTGCAACAGTGGAGACTTTGCTGGTCTGTGGTCGACACTAGCTGTTCGCGGGATATATAAGAGGGCATAGGGTGGACCGTGTGGTGCCTCCTCCAAGTTGTTCACCGTAAAATGGACCAAAACTGGCGATGTTAACGGCAGTCAACCATTGGGGTCTTGAAGGTAGTCCCAGGTGGTGCCAGGGTCATCAGGAGAGTTTTCCACCTACCAAGACCACAAGTATCCCCAATACCCTAAGCCCTGTAAGGGAAGTGCTAGGACAATAAAAGCATGATTTCTACCAGAGGTAAGGTGGATCGGAGGTAGAAGTCTTGGGTAGCGCCCATTGGACCACTCCTGGACTAGTGTATCCTGCGGAAGACACCCGAAGCCCGGGAACTGTAAAGAGTAGGTAGATAAACTGCTCAGGCTAGCTTCCAGGGTCGTGTAGAGAGCAATATACATGGGAAGGGTGTCATCGATAGTCCAGTTTATCACCTGTCTTGACTGTTAGCCACTGGCAAGACACCAATGTGCACAAGCTTTCTCTCTTGCGGGCAAAATAGAAATTGGGTGCAGAAACAATAATCACATACGTGGAACGCTGACTAGACTGTGGCGACACATGCATGCCTGTAGGGTGTGCCCGGAGACATGTTGGACACCTCTTAGTGGAGAAGGGTCCGCTTGAATAGTTGGAGTAAACTGATATGGGAGTTTCTGGTATAAGATAAAACCACTTGAAAATCCGTGCAAGAACTGTCCTACTCCAATAATCAATCCTCTGATGACTTTAATTGAGTAAAGTATTAGGGTTAAAGATATTGAGTTTTTCCGCTTACTTTACTCTTACATTGTAGTGACCTTTTGGCGATAAGTTTGAAGTTGTTCGCCAGGGGTGCAACCTTGGGGTCCATCTTCCTGGTGCTGCCCCTGGCACTGTATATTGTTAAGCAACCTCATCGCTTAACTCCCCTCTTGATTAATTGTTTCTCGACCTGTGGCACTGACCTTGCGTGAATACAGGAACCTTGTCAAGAACAAGTAGCTCATGCGGGAAAGCCCAATGGCTAGTATCGAACTTCACCCCTGAATAGAATCCAACGCTCATGCGGACCTTGACTTTGATGAAAACCCTGCCAGCATATTTTGTTTATCAGTTTTTTCACGGATGTTCGTGGTCTTGAATGGGATGGCCCCCGGTTACTCTTGGAGTCCCTCCTGATTCAGTTACCGGATAAATATGTGGATCTTGTGAATACAAACCCTTGCCCTGCGGCGCTTTTCTTCTTTTTCAAGAGTCCACCCTTGCCCACAACATGAGGCCTCCACCGCCGGAAGGTGTCCCATTTACATATTTCTCGCACAAGTTCATTCAACCTTACATAGTTCCCCAGGTAGCCAAGTCCTGCGAGGAAGCTTAGCGAGAAATGGGCAACTACAACAATCAGCAACAGCAGATTTCCAGCAAACAGATTAATATGCCACTGGTGGAATGGAAGAAAGCGTAGCTAGAGGCATACCTCCGGATGCTGATAGACTATAAGGCATTGTAGTATCGTATGGCAGCATGGGAAAGGGCCTTTGCTGCTGGGTATAGTATTGATGCTAAGAATGATAGGCTGATGATAGAGGCTGCACCGAACTTCCACCCGTCCATACTAAGCCTGAGAATTTCGGGATGGAACTGGCCATGAGAGCCAGAGAGGACCAATATAGGGTGTACATAAGCCCCCCGGCTGTATGAATGCGGGAAAGCCTAAAAGGCGAAGGCTTCAGCTACACCTCCTCCTTTCCCCAGAGGAGCGATGGTCTCCCTATTGATCCCCTTCTCAATCGCCTGCAGTGGCTCAGGAAGTCCGGCGATAGGACCAACTGATGGACGGTGTGTCAAGACAAGGACGCCCAAGCCAAAGGGTATCATGGCACTGGATACACCTGACCCTACTCCTTGGCCGAGCCCTGCTGCTATTGTTTCTCCTACAACCTCTTTAGTTGCAACTCCCATACCTCCCATCAGCGCTCCAAGACCTACACCTCTACCAGGTTCCTTGCCTGCCACTAACACCTTTCCTGCCTCTGCCTTTGCGCCAGTAGTATAGGCTACTCCTTTATTCCTGCCACTGCCAGCGGCATTACGCGAATTTTTTGAAAAGGCATGCTGCCAGGCAGAGCGAGCACCCACAACCCCATCATGGGGAATTCCAATCCCCAGAACCAGGATACCTGCTCCCTCTGTTCCTTGGCCACAGGTGAATCCGGCTGCCACCACAAAACCACCTCTTTCCTCCGCACTCCCCACTATCACCAGGGGTGAGTTGCACTGCCAAGATAAGTTCTTTCTATTGGGCTGCAAATTGGAAGAGACCTGCTGGGGTGTATTGACTACCATACATATGGGTGTAGAAAGGAACAACGGACCCCGGTTAGGGCCAGAAGAAGGCCGAAGGAAGGAGATGGACGTCCACCATGTGGGTATTGTAGGTCATGGAGGCACACTGGCCCCCCAATGCAGCCCCGGAGCTGTCTAGGGCTCCAGGGGTTTCTGTGGATAACTCAGGTGGCTTATAACCCAACTCTAGACAGTGGGCAACATCCTGTTCCACGACCAGTATCAGTACCATCAGGGGCTAACCCCCCTGTGGAGGGGAATCACAATAGCAAGGAGGAACACTTTGATGGGTACGACAGACCATGGGACACCGCAGGCAGAAATGGCAGTGGTAGTGAAGGCAGAAAAGTGCCACCTGGTGGTCGTACACCAGGGGTGCGAGGAGAACCAGGAACTCCGACCGTGACAGTTCCGATGATGGTGATGCCGAATCTCTCCCTGACTTGACCTGCTATGTTGGAACTCTTAAAGATAATCGGCAAGACCAGAAGAAATTGCTGGGACTGCCATGCTAAGCAGCTATCCGCGGAAATATAGGGCAGATCGACATCACAGCCAGCCTCCAGAGAGTGGCAGAAGAAGCCAGAAACACTGAGTGGCATTCCGATATTGAAGGGAAAGGTCCCTGAACTTGACAGCTTCCTGGTATTGGTGTAGGTTAAGTTCTCATATTTTGCAGGGTGCAGGTTGACCAACATGGACTAGGTGAACCTGGTGATACCCCTCATGGAAGACACTGCCCAAACATGGCGTTTAGGGCTGCACTCCTGCATCAATAACAGGGCAGCCAAGTGTATGCGAGTTGCTGTTAACAACCGCAACCTATAGAGGATGTGGAAAGGATTCCAGGAATGGCTTGAACTAAGTTTTGGCAGTGACCAAGCAGAACGCGACCAATCCATTGTCGAGTGGTGAGACCTGCTGATGGAGCCACATCACATCCACGAGTACCTAGACAAGATAGTTGACTACCAGTATAAGCTTGTCTATACACACCCACTGTATGTACAAGGTAAGATACAGTCAGGCATTACCCAGGATGTTTGGAATACATGGGCACTCCAGGAGTCCCATCCAACTGACTTGAACCACTACCTTGATCTTCTTCGCCAAGCTCAACAGATACTACAATACAACAACCAGTATAGTAACCGCGTTATCCATCCATTCCCCAGATCTCGGCCAACGGACGAGAAGGACGATAGGTCATCAACCTGCAGAAGGTTCCACCAGAAGCAAAAAGGTTTGGGCAGACTGAACCCGAGGTCTGCCAAACCTACTAATTTCAATGAGGGGAAACAGGCAATGCCAGCGAGGTCTGATTATGCAATAGCGCATAAGGAAACCCAGTCGACTTTGACCGAACATCCGAGGAAGCAGAACCAGTGCACCAAGTATGGACAAATGGTCACTTCTGGAGAAACTGTACTCTGGCATCCCCAGTCCTTAGTTCATCCAAACAGCCTTGTGGGTTGAAACGTCAGCCCTGGTAAGCGAGCACTAGGGTACGGACACGGGGCTAAAGAGCATCGAAGCACCATCCCCAGCTTTGTGGTCCAAGATGCTCAAAGTCCGACAGGCAATACCTCAAAGCATGGACATGAATCCTGCAGGCTCAGAATAGGTAATAATCTATTCTACTTCAGGTTTACCCTTACTAACCTGTATCCATAGACCCTTGAGGGATGCATGGAAAGGAACGATGGAAGTGGCTTCTGGGATGGGTAAGTACCACTGTATTGGATGAACAAACCTGATACAGACTACACCCAGTGGGTGTGGCCAGCCAGGTGTTGCGAGTAGCCTGCTGTGGGATAGACGGTCTCCTTTGTTGGGTTTCTGGTTATTTCCTTGATTTTAATTATATGTATTTTTTTCAGGATTTCCCTAGCTGGATGGGCCAGTCAGAGGATAAGATTGTGGTTAAGGCTAGGTGAGATCTCGATAGAGGACACGCGCGACAATGGTGAAGCCCAGAAGGTTCTCTTGGAACCTGTCCGAACTGCAGACCTGTTCCTACCTCCGGGGAAATCGTTATGTTTAGTACAAGTGGGATTGGTCCTGGCTGGACTTGATCAAATAAACACTATTATTTTCAAGCTTACCTGGGGAGGATTTAGTAGCTGAAATCATGCTGGCGTCATAGCAAATACACTAGCAATGGATAAGATGAAACCCAATCTGTTAACATTTACTGGCCCATTGTCGCTGCTCTTATGTTGAAAGGCAAGGGACCAAAATTACTAAGCAAAGATGACTAAGTCCCTAAGACAAGAGAAGAGGCAGAAATGTGACAACCTGCCTGGTCTCACCAAGTCTGCCCACCTCCGAGTCACTTTAGACTGGAAGATTGGAGCTAGAAAGGTGAGGGCAGAAGGGCTGCTGCTACGTGATAGTAGAGCAACTAGGCCGGTGCTGGGTAGCCGATAGGTTAAACAAACTTGGGCACCTTAGGTACCGTGAAAGGTACAGGTCTTGATAAGCGACGCAAGCGGTAATCACATTCCTCGGTCAGGTCCACATTATACCCAGTCATTGGATATGAGAAAAGGTTACTGCTACAACGAGATGTGCTTTGAAGTTGCAAATTTGCCTGACACCAAGGTGGATGGGTACCTACCTATATCTTGGTTGAAGGACTATAACCCTGGCACAGGTTTGAAGACAGGATCACTAACCTGGCGCTCAGATTTCTGCAAGGTTAACTGCCTAGCAGAGTAGGAGTGGTTAGTGTTTATGACTGATAAAGAGTTAATAGCCGAAGATCCTAGTAATGTGGACCTGTTGGGGATTGTACAATTCTCCAATGAGGAAGGTGCCAACATTACAGTCAAGCTACTGGCCATGTGTTAGGACTATGGGGATATCTTCAGTTAAGAATAGATTGAGGCATTGCTGGAGTGATCAAGGTATGACCATATGATCCAGTTGCACCCTGGGGCTAAACCTCCATTTCGGCGTATCTATCCCCTGTCAGAAATGAAGCTTAAGGCACTCCAGGAATATGTTAATACGATACTACGCACTGGTGTGCTGTGCTGATCCAGTTCCTCCACAGGGGCCCATTTCTTCTTCGTCCCAAAACTAGATGTTGCATTAAGACCGGTAATCGCGTACCGAGGTAAGAACGAAATCATTGTTAATAGTAAGTATCCTCTACCATGGATGAAAGAACTGCGAGACAGGTTAGGAAATACCGTGGTGTGCACTAAGTTGGACTGGAACAATGGCTATTACGCTCTGATGATGGCAGAAGGTGAGGAATGGAAGACAGTTTTCCACTGCCGATATGGACTATATGAACACATGGCCATGCCGTTGGGGTTATGTAAAGCCCCGGAAACCTTCTACAGCATGATAAATGACTTCTTTAGTGACCTCATGGATGAAGAAGTCATTGCATATATGGATGATATTGCGATCTACTCCAAAACGAGAGAAGAGCGTAATGCGATCGTGAGATACACGATGGGGAAATTGCTGAAAGCTAGACTATGGGTGAGCATGAAAAAGTCCGGTTTCCACCAACGGGAAGTCAAATTCCGCGGATATGTGATCCCTGATATAGGGATGGTGATGTTCCTAGGAACAGAGAAAACAATCAGGGATTGGGCACCTCCGACATGCGTCGTCGATGTTCAAGAATTCATGGGTGTTGGCAACTTCCATTGTCGGTTCATAAGGGGTTTCCGCAAGATGGCGACACCTCTAGTGGACATGACAAAGAAGTCAGTCCTATAGGAATGGTCAATTACTTGTGCGCAGGCCTTCAACCTTTTGAAGGAGGCCTTTACGTCCAAACCGATCCTAGCACATTTTTTCCCTGAACAGCCAACCCAGCTGGAAACGGGCACTAGTGCCTTGGCAGTAGGAGCCATCCTCTCCTAGTTCTGTCAAGATGAGAGATGGCATGCAGTGGCCTATCATAGTGGGAAGTTTCACCCAGCGCAGATTAATTATGATGTCCATGACAAGGAAATGACTGCTATCGTGGCAGCATTCAAAGAATGGCATTATCTGCTATGCTAAGTAACGGACCGGTTGGTAATCTATACAGATCATAATCATTTAGGGTACTTTAATAGTTTCAATGTCCTTAACCTTAGCCAGCAACACTGGGCTGAGCTACTGCAACCATTTGACTTCAAGGTGGTTTACTGAGAAGGGCGGCTGAATGAGAAGACAGATGCTTTGTCATGTGATAGCGACTGCTGCGCGAAAGGGGGGGGCGTGATTTTGTGCCATAGTCATTTTTACACTGCGGACAGTGGGTTGGGGTTTAGGAACAGGTCATCCTGGGACAACAGGTCTGGCAAGTATGACAAGGATCTCGGCTCCAGTCTTCCTTTTTCGATCAACTGCAGGTAGCGCTAAAACAGGACCATGAATACTTATGGATCCCGCAGGCAACGTCTGCGGGTAACAAAGTAGGGAACTGACACTTCACGACAGAAACAGGGTTAATCCTGATCAAGAACAGGTGCTATGTTCCCAAGGGTGAGAATCTGAAGTAGACAATGATGGGGGCTGAACATGACCACCAAATTCCGCGACACTGCTGGACTTACAAGAAAGTTGGCAGGGTTAGGGCCAAGTTCGATTGGCCTAAGCTGGAGGGGCATATCAAAGACTGTGTATGGACTTGTGACAGGTGCTAAAGAAATAAGTCCGTCAGGTACAGGAAGTTTGGTGTGCTGGAAACTATTAATATTCCTATGCGGGCCAGGACAGCAATCTGAATGGACTTCATTGTAGTGGCGCTGGAGTGAGAAGGACATACCAAGAGCTGGGTCATTGTGGAGGGACTTTCGAGAATAGCATACTTCTTACCCCTGACTAATGATGTACCGGTCACGGAGCTTGCCTTGATATTCCTGAAGGAAGTTTGGTGCCTTGTTGCTCTGCCACAGTCAATCATCTCCGACTGAGATAGCCAATTCACATCCAAGTTGTTGATGAGTCTGATGCACTTGTTGTAACTGAAACCAAAGATTCCGACTACCTTCCATCCCGAGATTGATAGGCAATCCCGAAGAGTTAATCAGACACTAGAGCAGTACTTGCGTATCTACTGCTCCTGCCAATAGTATGATTGGGTCTCACTACCACACCTTGCAGAGTAGGAATAGAACACCTTGACATTAGAACGCACCGGTTTTTCACTGTTTGAAATCAATCCCGCATTTAACTCAAGGACAAGCTGGTCTGTAATAGTCCTTGATAATCAAGGGATACACTATAGCAGTGAGCTGCTGGTTAAGGAATAGCAAGGAACGTAGCAAGAGATTTGAGAAACGATTCAACGGGCACAGGAAAGGCAAGGGAAATGGCATGATCAGAAAAGATTGCTATTACCAGACTATATTATCAGAAAGGATGTGGCTATAGGGCAGGCAGAGAGAGTGGACCGCATGGTGTCGAACGCAAAGAACATCGGCACGAAGCGTATGATGCAGAGCTGCACCACCAGACGTTTAGCACTTTTGTGGTCAAATGTCGGGTAGGTACCAGAGTATACAAACTCCAATTGTCCACTAGATGTAGCGTCCACCGGGTTTGCAATGTCACATTGCTAGAACCCTATCACGGGGGTCTGGGATCGGGGAGGGTCAAGGAAGTCCCTACCGTGGAACTTGGGGACAAGGAGCCAAGTTAGGTTATCGCAGCTGTTGTAGACAGTCGGTTGTTCGGGGGAGCAAAGGTGAAGTCCCCGTCGCACTTTGTCCAGTACCTACTTTCAGGGAAAGGCTATAAAGTTGAGGAGAGCTCATGGCAGCGCTTTGGGATCCTAGAAGACACAGGGTAACAGTCTGTGCTGCATATCCAGCAAGAATATCAATCCCGGCCCAGGGACTATAGGGTATCATGGGAATCGAGTTGGGGAAATAAGAAATAAGACTAGCGGTCTGGGATGGACTGTAGACAAGAGGGGAGTGATGTAGTAACCCAGCATACATGGGCTATGGCGGCCCGAACCTACACCTATACAGGTAGCCAGTAGGTGAACTGGTAGGAACTGGCTGGGAAGTAAGTAGTTGACCTGCAGAGAGCCCCTAGCCCAGGGGTCTGGGATCTACAGAACTAGCTATCAGGGTACTTAGGTACCTGAATACATCCCGCAGTGGTGTCCGCGTACTTGGTGACCACAGAAGGGGCAGTAACTGAGCCAGGCTGCGTAACTGAAGAAAGGTCAAAAGCATCTATCTCGGGCAATGGAGTAGATAGGGTAACAGGAAAAAGTCATCTTGTCCACCGGACAAGGTTGCTCTACCCTCAGGAAGAGGTTACCCTGCCATGGGGCTTGGGTTCCCCTGTCAGAAGTCCCGAGTTACGCCACCTTTCAATAGGAAGTCCCTCGGGGAGTTTGGGAAAAATGACTAGAATAATTGTCACGTGAAGGGATGTACAATACTAGGATCTATAGTTCTAGGAGATACTATTGGGCCTGCTACACAGCTCCGAAGAGGCTGCAAATCGGAGACACTTTTTCTATCATACCCCTCCCGCTCTGCCCGGCGCTGCGCTGGTCATGGGCAAATGGTTGAGCAGTTTTGTGTACTGTAGCAAGGAGGAATCTTTGGAGACCTGCTGGCAACACAATAGATTTCGCTGCCGTCCAGTTGACCGCAGGCTGTGCACAGGAGATCTAAGGTGGCATCGGGTGGAACATGGAGTATCCTCTCCAAGTTGTTCAGAGTAACACGGAATGAAAACTGGCGGAGTTAACGCAAGTTAACCGCGGGTGTTGTAAATGTAGTCCTAGATGGTGCCGGGGCAACTAGGAGAGTTTCACACCTACCACAGCTGAAAGTGTTCCCAACCATAGGCTTACTAAGGGAAGTGCAGAGACACTAAAAGTATGATTTCTACCACAGGTGAGGTGGATCCGAGGTAGTGGTTATGGGTACTGCCCATTGGACCACTCACGGACCAGTGTATCCTCCGGAAGACATTGCAAGTCCAACAACCGGAAACAGTAGATAGACAACCCGCTCAGGGTAGCTTCCGGGCTCATTTCGAGATCAATGTACCTGGTACTGATGTCATAGCTAGTCCACTTCATCAGGTGTCTTGACTGTTAGCCACTGGCAAGACTCCGATGCGAAGAAGTTTCCACTGCTATGGGGAAAATAGAAATTCGCCACAGAAAGGATTTCTTCACAAGGTGAACGCCAACTGGAGTCTGTCAATACATGCATGCCCCAAGGGTGTACCAGGAGACCTGTTGGACCACCCTTAGGGCAGAAGGGTGGGCTCGAATAGTTGGAGTAAACTGATGCGGGAGTTTCTGGCATCAGATAAAACCACCTGAAAATCTATGCGAGAACTCTACTACTCCAAGAATCAATCCTCTCGGGACCTTAATTGAGTGCAGTGGCTGGCTTAAAGGTATTAACTTTTACCGCGTACTGTACTCTTACATTGGTCTGAACTTTGGGTCATTACTTTAAAGTTGTTGGATGTCATCGCAACCTCGGGATCCATCATCCTAGGGGTGCTCCCAGTTCAGGTATTCGTCTTGTCTATTAATATGAATTAGCGGAGGGGTAAGTCTTTCCCCCCAAGGAAAACGCTTGTCCTGATAGTCTTTGCGGAGGGTACTGTGGAATGTAGATCAGTTGCTTCTATCAAGTTGGTGACATCAAGTGGATATTCTCCTACTCTGATCCACTTGACTATTTTGAATGGAATAAGTTTTCTCTAAACGAGTTTCTTGAAAGGTCATGGGGGCCAGATATTGTTTGGTATCAGGTAGACCTTGTCACTGACCGACTGGTTCAGGTCTCACTTTTCCTGCTTATCATTCTACTTCTTTTGACTTCTTTGCACAGGAGTCATTTTATCACATAGTACACCTTTTTGTTGGCCGTTCGTATCGGCCCCTAGGTATTGTTCCAATATTGCATTTATTCCTTTCGTCAGTTCATTTGGTCACTGATTGAAGGCCATGCGCAACTGTCATTAGAGGCTAACCAGTGGTATGATCTCTTTCCATATCTCCAATTTGTATAGTGATCCTTTATGCAAGGTGATATCTTTTAGTAGGCTGTGGAGTCTCTAGACTTTGTCTTTAAACAGGTTGAATCATTGTAGCCCTGTCATCTCTGTTCTGCACAGTATAAAGTATACCATAGTTGTAAGTTGGTTGACAATGACTCATATGGCATGATAGCACTTCCATCTGGGCAGCCCCCTAATGAAATCTATTGTTATGGATTTCCATGGTCTTTCCGGAGTTTCTAGAGACATGAGCAGCCCATAGATTCCATGTTTAACCAGTTTCATTCTGCGTTATGGCTCTCTATTCTTCATATATTATCTGACATCATTGCGCATTGCTAGCCACTAGTATGATCCTTTAATCAATGCTAGGCCTTTAGCTGTTCCGCCCTGTCTCCCTTGTCGGATATCATGATTGTTTGTTTTTCTTTCCGTTCACAATCCTTCCTTGTTGGGGAGCCGTATCTTGTTATCGCACCATAGACATCCAACTTCTTTGTAATATAGCCTCAGGGCCACAGTTCTCATTTCTTCCAAGTCTTCCTTCAGGGCCTTTTCTATCTTATTGACTCCTCACTTGCTAACCATGCTTGTTCCTATCCATTCTTCATATCCCTCTTTGTTAATTGTGCTGCACGTTATTTTGTCTAGGGATTTGTATCCGCTATCTTCTGCTTCCTACTTTCGAAAATGCTTTTCCTTCTGCCCGAGTATTCTTTCCGGTTGCTACCCTGTTTCTTCCTTGTTCTGGATATCCCCCAATCTTCTTATCAATGGGTCCAGCTTTCCTTCTTCTCTGCCTCCTTGTTATATGGTTGGGAGATGGTACTGGCTTAATATCTTGCTCACTCTGATATGTCACCTACTTATTTCCTTGCTGGCGATCAATGTACGCAAGTTCTAGTACTCTATGATGATATGGATCACCTGCCAACTTCCTAGCAGATACCTTCTTCAGTTCTTGAGTGCTTAAACCATGGCCAATAGTTCTTTGTCCTAAATATCATAGTTCTCTGCTACCTTGGACCTGGTTTTTGATCGAAAGGTGACTAGCCTACATGGTCTGTTCCTATTCTGTTGTAAGAGAAGGCTGGAGCATACCTAGTTGGATGCATCTATCTCAATCACGATAGGTAGTGAGGGGTCCAAGTGTGGTAGGATCGGTGGTGTAATAAGTTATCTTCTCATATCATCCCGTGGTGTGGTTTCTTTTCCCTACATTCTGCTTCGATTTGTTTTCTTGTTGTATTGTAGATGGCCTTAGCTACTGCACTGAATCCTTTCAGGGATCTTCGGTAGAAGTTGCAGAAGCCCACCGATCTTCGTACTTCTTTGACACTCTTTGGGGTCTTCCCGTTCTCTATAGCGGCCATCTTGACTAGATTGGCTTGTACCCTCTCTGGGTTGACCGTAAATCATGGGTATTCGACCTTGCACTTATGAAATTCCTATTACGCAGGTTCTAGCTGAATCTTACCTTCACACAGTGCTAAGAACAAATTTTCGATGTCAGGATGGGGTTGTTTCTTGTTGTCCCAATAGCTGAATATATCATCAAGACAGAAAATACCGCATGTATGTTGACACTTGCTCATCTTGGAGTTTCTCCATCGTTGGAATGGTGGTAGTGCATTGGATCGTCTCAAGGGCATGCCTGTGTACTCGTATAGTCTATATCATACCCGAAAAGCTATCTTGAACTTATCTCCTTTGGCTATTATTGTGCCGTGATATGCATTCTTGATGTCCAACATCCTGTAGTATTTGGCGCATTCTAGAGAGTCCAATACTTCATCGATCAGTGGTAGAGGGTGTCTATCATTGGTGATACTGCATTCAGTCCTCACAAACCTGCATAGACTGTTGGTTTTGTGTCATTCTTCATGATGCACCGGATAGATAGCTCTGCTGAGCAGGATAATAGTTTGATGTCATGTATTCTCAGGTTCTGTTAGAGGTATGTTCTTAGCGCTTTCAACTTGTCTTCCCTTAGTTGGTACAGTTTCATGAAAGGTACTGTCCTTTCTTCCTCTAGCTTGATCTGACAATCTTCCCCTTTATGTTCTGGAAGATCCGTTCTTTTATTTTCTTCAAATATCTTGTCATAATTATTACATTCCTTCCTGTCTAGTTGCCTCAAAGTTATCTTTTTCTTTTTGGCTTCTTCTTTTCCCACTAGAAGTGTACTGGTCCTGGAGACTTCTGTAATGGTTGGTCCGTGTTCTCCTTTGTCCTATTTGAGTATTCCCAACTGTTTCCCTCTCTGGTAAGGTTAACGGAAGAACTTTGATAGTATGAAGGCGGTACCCATGGGTTTCTCTTTTCTGTTTTTGGTACTGTTATCGTCAAGAGTTTCTGGTACGATACTGTTGAATCTGTCATCACTTTGTTTCACCAGATCCAGGTTCTGTAATTCTTGCATTTCCTTGGTATCGGGAGTTTCGATAATCATCAGCGCTATACAATCTGCTTTTTGGATCACGCCGCAATCGTCTCTCTGATTCATCAGCAGTACTTGCACGTTACCTCTATACTTGTCCTGTATCACTGCAGCACCTGTTGTTATCTCATGTCAGGTGGTCAGCTTACAGCATAGAGCACTTTGTGCATAGATGCCTACGGGAAGGCCTACTCCAATTCCTGGCGGTATCATGCTTTATCCCTCGCGATGGACTGTTGTATCTTTCATGAAGTTCAGGTTGTAACTTGCAGTGTTGTATCTCCTTGGACTGCTTGCATAGCATCTCTTTGTAACATCAGTACACTCATGGCTTGATTTTCACTAATTGTTTTTGACGTTGCATATGGTAACGGAGCATTTGTGTCATCATGTTTTCCCGGATTACTTGTCCTTTGGTGATTGTCACAATGGTTGGTGAAATTTCCTGCCACAATGGTAGCCACAGTTTCGTGCTCTAGTCGATCTGTACTTTTTCCCAATCGATGTTTGGATTGTGCCTTTTCTTACTGAATATTCCTAGTACAGTATTACACTTTTGTAAATGGGCTAAATGGAATGTCATAGCTGGCTGATGTGACCCCATCCCCATCACTTCTTGCACAGCCCTGGTGCTTGGTCCTGCTTTGCTCTTCGCACTATTAATTACATGTATATCTCGTGATTTCTTTACCTTCTATAGAGGTAATACAGGGGTTTTGTAGAACTTGGTTTCGATGAAATCCTCTCTTGCTCCTAAACCAAGCTCTCTATTTCTTTCGGTAACTTTGTTCATTGTCCATGGGTTCATCATAATTGCAGGATGTCGATTATCATTACAGTAACTATCTCTATTGTTAATTGTTGTCTCCTTGTTTTTCCTTCGTTGACATGTATGCAATACCACTGGCTTCGCCTCATCTGCCACTCCTCAGACCACTCCTTGCTTGACTCGTTACTCTTTTAAAGCCTCCTGCCTACTTGCCCCCTCCCTTACTTCAATTCCTGTGATTTTGTTTCATTTCCTGGACACTCCATGATGACATACACCTTCAATTCATATAGAAGGCATCCATTTTCCTTTCCCTTCTTTTGCCAAACCTGTTCTAATAGTCTTTGTAACTGGCTGTTCCTTCCTCCAACCGTGCTCCAGTCCATAGACTCTGTGGGTTATGTCCGCTTCGGCCTAGGGGCCAGCTCCTAGCTGCCATAATTCATTCGTGGTGAGGGTACTGCGGTTGTTTCTAGCATTCTGTTTTGAAGCTGCCCGATCAGGCTAATCTGATCTCCCTATCAATAGCCCATACTCTAAAGTTCCTGGCTGTCAAGTATGTGTAGTCAGAGTTCTTTCAGGCTTCGTGCAGTATTTCAGTTCTGTCTGCCGGCTGGGTGTCGAACACCATATGGTTTCCTTATTCTACCTCGACCACCATCATGCAGAATTAGCGTCAGAAGTTTGACAACTTATGTTGTCCTTGACTCATTATCTCCAGTTTCAGTCCCACCCTCTCTGCAGCAGTTTCGGTCCCCAAATCAGATTCTGAGTGTCTTCTTAAATTCCATCCAGATTGTCCATTCCCAGTCTAGTCCGTCTCACAACTAGAGGAGCATCCCTAGACCAGTGACTACTCTTAAGAAATGTTTCACGCAATCTATCTACCTTGTGTCTTTGCCTTTGCCATACCTGTTGCCCTTGTAGTAGTGTTTCAGCCGACTGAGCAACACCTACAATTTCCCTAAGTCTCCATCATAGAGCTCCAGTTTCCTCCCTTTCGGACTTGATTCTGGCAGGGCATTGAATGCCAACCCCAATGTGGATGTCCGACCTTGTGCCCCCAACCGGCCTTGTCTAGTTGGTCCTCTCAGCGGTCATGGTGGGGTTGTGGTGTTCCTTACAGTGAACCATTGGATGGTGAAGTTTGTTCCTTTGTCACTGGACTTCCGGCTCTTGGCTGTCACTTTGTCACTTCATCTATTGCATTGTGCATTTCTGCTAGGTTGAGGGTGTCGTCGGTGAGATCTGTATATTCTTCATCCTGTTGTGCAAACCCTGGGTTTCTTGGTGTTGGTGTCTTACTCTTATTGTGTGTTGGAGAAGACACTGCAAAGTTTTGCAGTTTCCTACTACTCCTTGTACTCGTGAGAGGTAATGACCTGTCTCTTACAGAACTGTGCTACACTGTATCAATAAGCATTTCCAGTCTCTTTGCCCCATCCAAGTATTTTCATGTAACAAGGGGTTTCCTATCAACAGCACATCTCACGGCCACTATATAGTCACATTACTTTAAAGAGCACAGAGGTTCTTGCCTCCTTGCTATGTCAGCATAGTAGACAGGTGTGGAGCACAAAGCTTTTTGTATTGTACACAACATAACAGTCTAGCTAGAAACTCACCATGGATGGTTGCGTGAAGACTGTAGCTGGGAGGAAAACCCCAGCCATCATGTACGTCTCGTCATGCGACTCTAACCCTCCCCTGGTCCTCAAGTGAGGTCAGGTTAGAAATGAATCATAACCTAAGATGACCCAACTAGGTCCTGTGGCAAAACATACAAGAATCCCATGACCTCTATGCGAGATCGTATGTAAAACATAAATCAAAACATGACAAACCAAAGGACTGATCAATGTGAAAATGCGTGAAACGCAAATGACTTCACCTTACAGGTAAGCCTTATACACAAATATAGACCACTCCTATAATATCCATTGTATGCCCTCCGTGAAATATAAATCAATTTCAAATATGAATCAAAAGAGAAAGGAGCCCTGTGCCCTCAAATGAGGTCATGGGTGAAATGTGTTCCTTGCTTCTATTACCTGGCCCCCAACCCTGCAGCTACATTATAACAGTGGAGCAGTTTTCACCAGTTAGTCCAATAGATCACGGGATACGTGACACACTGGATCTCGACCAGGAAGACCCTTTTATGGTGAAGCGGGGGATGTTTGCACTGGTTCTCTAATTGGAAGAAATGTTATCGGTGGTCTATTCCCAAATGTATCGTGTCATATACCAATTCCAGGCGTTTACTGGCAGTAATGCTGGAAGTATTTAGGCTCCTAAATGTACGATACATTCTTGCCCTGCACGACCTTGCCAAGGTATCTATTCGCTAGCAGCCTTCAAGGCAAACAACGCAATAAAGATGTTATTCCTTTGCAGAACTGTTTACCGAGAATTTTCCACATGAGATTTGGCATCCGGCAGATGACTCCATTAGAGGGCTATTACATTGATATCGCTTTGGGTACGAACCTGTTGCAATATACATTCGACCCATAGGTGGAAGGGACTATCCAGATCTTTCTATGCCAGAGGCTGGTACAGATGGAACACAGCGGCCATGTTGCATCTTTTCCTTCCATGACGAATGTCTGACTTACTGAGAGGACTGTTTTGGTACCCAAAATCAAGGATAAGCAGGAAGTCCTATCTACATGTCATCTACTGCTGTAACAACCCAGCATACATGAGCTATGGCAGCCGGAACCCACACCCATACAGGTAGCCTGGAGGCGAACCGGTGGGAATCGGCAGGCAAGCAAACACTTGACCCGTGGAGACCTGATGGCCCAGGCTCCGTGATGAACAGAATTGGCTGGCCAGGTACTTAGGTACCTGGGTACACCCGGGAGTGGTGTCAGTGTACTTAGGGACCTCTGAAGAGGCGATTACTGCACTCCACCGGGTAACTGGCCAAAGGTCAGATGTGTCTATCTCAGGCAACAGGATAGACAGGGTAACAGGGAAAAGTTATCTCGTCTACCGGGCGACATTACCCTACCCTCAGGATGAGGTTACCTGGCCCAAAGTCCTGAGTTACCCTACCTTTCAATACCAAGTCCCTCGCGGAGCTTGGGCAAAATGACCAGAATGTTTGTCCCACGAAGGCATGCATAATACTGGAATCTGGGCCTCCTGGAGATGCTATTGGGCGAGCTACACAGTTCCGAAGAAGCTGTGAATTGGAGACATTATTCCCATCATACCTCTCCGGCCCCGCCCTGAGGCCCGGATGTCATGGGCAAACAGTTATGTAGTTGTGCGCAGTCTAGCAAAGAGGAATCTTTCCGGACCTGCTTGCAACACCATATACGTTGCTGCTGTCCGGTCGACCATAACCTGTTCGCAGGGTATACAAGGGAGCATAGCATGCAACGTGGAGTACCTCCTCCAAGTTGTTCATAGTAAGAAGGACCAAAACTCACAAAGTTAACGGGTGTCAACCGTGGGGGTCCCAAAGGTAGTCCCTGGTGGTGCTGGGGCGATGGGGAGAGTTTTACACCTACCAGGCCTGCAAGTGTCCACAATGCCATAGGCCCTAAAAGGGAAATGCCAAGACACTAAAAGCATGATTTCTACCACAGGTAAGGTGTATCCGAGATAGTGGTCATGCGTAGCGCCCATTGAATCACTCCAGGGCCACCGTATCCTGTGGAAGACACCGGAAGCCAGAGACTCATAAATAGTAGACAGATAAAGCGCTCACGGTAGCTTCTGGGGTCATGTACAGATCCATGCATATAGGGAGGGTGTTATTGATAGTCTAGTTCATGCGGCGTCTTGACTATTAGACACTGGCAAGACGCCGATCTGCAGAGGTTCTCACTTCGGCGGGGAAAATGGATATGTGCCGCAGAAACAATAACCGTATAAGGTGAACACCGACCAGAGTGTGTCGACACATGCATGCCGGAAGGGTCTGTCAAGAGATGTGTCGGACCGCCCTTAGCGGAAAAGGGTCTGCTCGAATAGTTGGAGTAAACTGATGGCGGAGTTTCTGGGATAAGATGAAACCACCTGGAAGTCTATGTGAGAAGTGTCCTACTCGAACAATCAATCCTCTCGTGACTTTAATTGAGTGAAGCGTCAGGCTTAACGATATTAAGTTTGACCGTTTACTTCACCCTTACATCTGTGTGAACCTTTGGCAATAAGTTTGAACTTGTTCAGTGTGGTCGCAACCTTGGTGTCCATCTTCCTCATTATGCCTTCCTTACAACTGCCCCCCGCTATTTCTCCTTTTCACACAATTCATTTAATCATGCAATGATATCCTTAATTAGGCTAAGTTATGGATTATGAAATAGGGCTGACTTACAGAAGTTTATTGAGTACACCTAATCGAGTCCCGGGAATCTAATGCCCTCTATCTTAATACCAATATGCATGAAATATGCTGTAGAGATTGCTATTTCCGTCTCCCTATCCTTTAAAGGTAGTTGTTGCATATAAGCTGTAGTCACATATCATATATAAAGACCTTCGATCCTTGCCAAGCTCCGATTCTATAATCTTACACTTTGGGCATGATTGGTTGCCTAATTCATATAAATCTCTTTCCCTGGTATGATATACAATGTAACTGGAAAGCAAGGCGGAATGAATATATATTTTGCAACTGAAGTTGTTTATTACCATACATTCTTAACGAATAGCGTATGGCCCTATTGTAAAGAGATGTGTAGTGGCCTACAAGAAATCAACCTTCATATACGCAAGTACGTTATTGGTACTGTCTGATTCATGAGTATGCTTTTGTAGATTAGGTGGTGCTCTAGGAAGAAGGATTGATATCAGGACTGCACTGTGTCTAGTCTATAAATGAATAATCCTGCTTGGCCTATACACTGGCCAAGTTTTCTTACTACATGAAAATCATTTTTAGTAGAGTCTGATCCATCGATCTCATCATCCGTACCAATGTTGACCCTACTAGTCATAACTGCCATTGGAAAACAGAAACTATTATAACTATGAAAAACGATAGCTATTGCAATGTTTGGTGGTTGAGTTTCTTACATGGGTTTTCCACCACCAGTCTGCTGAATGCATCGTAGAGTACAATTATTTTTTAGTTGAATCATATTCCCAAACAGGTATTGTTACCATCCCAGCTCAATGCATAGCCTGGTAGGTAAGCTATCAGACCCAGTCAATAATATTTCTATAATGGAAGGTTGTGGAATGTTTCCTAATATCTAGAATGACTTCTGCCTGTATAAGATACTCATCTAGTGCATTTAGTACTAGAAGATGTTTTTGCAATATATACCTAGAATTAATTGATTCTACCTTTTGGCACCCCAGCCCTCTGTAACCCAATTACTTATTCGTAGTTTTTCAAGTCTTATTCCAATAAACTACGCTGCCAAATTGAAGTTCTCTGCTGATAAATGTGATCTTCATATCCCATTGTTGCAAACCAGTTCAAGTTCTGCATAAACTGTAACATATGGAGTTGTTTTGTCTGAACCTGGAATAGTTTGCTAAGTCAAATAACTGATCATGTCTAGCTACTAGGGTATATCGGAGGGTTACATGTCTGAGTCATGCAGTAAGACAATATTGAACCTGTAATGCTTTGTATGTGAGCCGGGTGTGACTTACACTTCCGGCTATTAGCAGGGCCTATATAAGGCCCCGCTATACTGGTAGGCTACCAATCTTCAATGCCTTTATGTATGAAAGCCACCAGCTTGGAAGCAGTCTGATCGGTGGTAGGATGTTGGAGTAGAAGGATCTCTATGTGAATTGTTGAGATGTACTTCTGGTATTTACTAGCTTGTCGATGGCTATGGTACCAGTAAGGGTAAGCAGACATATTTGCAGTACATGCAATCATTGAAGATGTTTTGACATCAGTGATCAAGACTTCTATCATGATGCATAGTAGGAGTTAAAATGTTCTCCAGGCCTTGGCACAAAAGATCTTTTAACTGCAAAGTTGGATGTCTTGCAGACCAGAATTGGAGCAGTCCCTTTTATGCAACTTGGATACACAACAGGTTTGCAGGGGGAAGTATTCCACACAGTGGTCTTGGTCACGCAAGTATACTATCTTGCACTGCCTGGTATACTATTTTTCATTGAAGAATCAGGTTGTATTATTGAGTAGTATCAGTCTTATCGGGTATTCCTTGGTTTATTGGCGGTATATAAGATTGTTCTAGAGACACGAGAACCTTCTGGCTGATAGCTATAGAATTGCACAGTCCCCTCTACATAGTGGTGCGCTTTTTAGTATAGACTCCATACTTCACTATGCGGTGTGTTTGCAAGGAACATATTAAGCTCCTATGTATCGTTCACCACACCAAGTAGGCCATTTGACCACAGTGGAACAATACCTACATCACCCGATACTTCACCGCCCATGTGACGCATGAAATGGAATCCTGGTATACTATTGAGCCTGACTTGGCATAGCATCATTTGATTTTCAAATTCAGTCTTTGCAATTTCAACACAAATTATTTCCCGCAGTAAATCCAGTTCTGACTTGTTTTATCCCTTGTAGTTGGATTTTAAATTGTGAAGACCAAATTGCAAAAGCAACCCCTGGTATGCTAAACATCTCGTAAATGTTTGCTCTATTGTTTCTAACTTGAAAGAGTTCATTAGTTCTTTCAAGTATATTGTTATGGTGTCACACTACTCATTGTACAGGGGACTGGTTACAAACCTCTTTTTCAACTGCACTGCGCTTGGCTGTGTCCATGAGCTCCAGGAGTCTTGTGGCATGATCCTGATATTCCTACTGAAGAATCTTTTTTTTACCAGTAGCGCAAGTCTTGGACTTTATATTGCTCTGTTGATTGCCACAGCGGACAGCTTCTTGACTCTATATCTCACTGGCATAGTGGAAAGGTTTAGAGTATAAAGGTTTTCCTAACATAACCAGGCAAAGTGGTAAATAAGAAAGAATAGCAGATGATTGTATGAAGAGCTAACCCATCCATGAAAATTGAGCCTGAATACAGGCATCTTCCCACAACCCTAACCCTATCCTGATCGACAAGTGAGGCCAGGTGTGAAGTCACTCATAATATGATATGACTCAAGCGTGTCTTATGGCCAAATCATAAAACAATCCTATAACCCCTAAATGGGTCCATGTGCAAAACACAAGTCAAACCAGATGACCTACTAACAAGGTCATTTGCAAAACACAAACAAGTCTTCCATGTCAGTAAGCCTTAATGGCTAATATAGACTCTTCCAGGATGTCATATCTGCAATGTTAATTTGAATGCAATTGAGCCCCATCACCTGCTAATAAGGTCATTTGCAGGAAAACATAACTTAACCCAATCATCCGTAAATGATATAATGTCTAACACCTGTTCCTCACTTCCGTCACCTGACTAGCTGTAAAGTATTCAGGCCAGGCCCTTGTCAGATAGCCATGTGATAGCAGAAGAGGGCTTCTTGATCAACAAGATGCGAGCGCTGCTTACTAAAGGAGTCTTCAACGGGCATGTAATAGGAGATCAATGAAGTAACCGTCCAACCAAGTATATTAAGAATACCGTCCGTCAAAGTCTGCTATTTCCAGTGTGGAATTCAGCGGTCTTTTAAATACAACATATCGCTTGCATCTAGTATGAACGATATTCCCAAACCTTGTATGTATCCACTGATCGTACACGAAACAACATAAGTATTAAACGATACTGTGAAACCAAAGATCAAACGTTGTATGTATCAACTGATGGCACATGAAACAATACAAGTATCAACTGATACTGTGAAATCAAACATAAAACCAGAACCTAGTACCCGTACCGGTTACATTCCAAAAATAAAATAACAATTTCACCTAAGAAAGTAAACTGATAGAATCCTATTAGTCTATAGGTCCGCTATTTTCCGGAAGTCCTCCACAGGACCCATCCTCATTGTCCTTGCTATCCTGGAATATCCTTATCTCGTCCTGCAACATCTATTCCGCGCCCTGCAACCATCTTTCGAAACAATCCACACATGGCGCCTCGCCTACAGTGAAACCTGACTCCAGTAGTGTGGCCAATCTATCTAGTTGCCAACCTTCTGGTACTCTCCATCATTCCTCGCAATATTGATTTATCCGCATTCTTCGCAGCAATCGACGCGGAATATCATCCAGCATGAACTTAATAAAATCCTTCCACGGTATTGTAGATATCCCATGACTTGGTATCATTCCTTTACGCCGACTCCCTCGAATGTCGACATTTTACCTTTCCTATACTGAACGGTAGGATGTTTTTTGAAAACGGTTTTTCGGTTGCAGTATCGGTGTTGTTTTTCGCTTCCTTCGCGGAAGGGTAAGCTGTTCTCGGTAAAGGGTTTTTCAGTTGTGGTATTGCTGTTATTTTTTGTTTCCTTGGTAGAAGGGTAAGATGTCCTTTGTAAAGGCTTTTTCGGTTGCTGTACTGCTGTTAATCTTTCCTCCTCACTTTGCAGATAGCCGGGTGGTATTTATGTCTGGCGGTTAGTCTCGCTTAGCCGTTTAGGGGAAGGGTGTGGTCGGTCTCCCTTAGGTGTTCCGGAGAATGGGAATTTATTACAATTTGAACTTGATTCCATTTGTAGACATATATTACAACTTTCCATACTCAGGGGACACCCACTACCGAAGTGCAACAAATGAGACACTGTTTCTCCCCACATTCGACCTGTTGAGACAATTATTATTTCAAGACATTTGTTGCGAATATGTATGAATAATCGCTGTGTAAGGTAGTGTCTAGGGATAATATCACAGCTCACCAACAGTTCCATTAGCTGATGGCTTGGTTTTCTAGGTACTTGCTCATAGTTTGACATCATAAGACTACTGGATAGTATGTATTTACTACGTTCGTTATTCCCCGTACTCGAATTCGCTTATCTGCGCTAGGTATGCCGCTTCCCCTTCCATGACCTGATGCCCATTTTCACTGCTTGCGCAATCGCTTTCGAAGTGGGCTGACCAAAAACTGTCTTGTATTCCTTCATCTGTGTCTGGGCTAACGTGTTGGATTTCCGGCAGGGTTGGGCTCTACACCACCATTACATCGTTTATTGTGGAGGGTAGCTCATCCTCTGGTTTGTTGTCCTCCCACTATTGATTTACAAGCTTTATCGTATTTCCCAATCATTTAAGGGGTTCCTAGCCATTTTCTGTCTCTGGATATGCCAACTATTTTAATAGAAATTGGTCGTAGTCATAGTGCCTTCTGTGGTCTCGTATAGGAATTCACTTTCCACCCTGGTTTCTCGTTAACCACAATGGTGGGTGTCTTTGCATGACTTCTTCCCGTGAACGTGGTGTCATCATTAGGGAGGTATCCTTTTCTACTGGTAGCGTGGAATCTCGCTTCTCTGTTTCTATACATTCGCCCATCAATTTCTACTGCCCAATTTTCTGTATTGGTCATCACATTCTATTACAGTCACTATATAGAAGTCTTGGTGAAAGCTTAGTCAGCAGACAGTTAAGCGAGAATACACATAGAGCTACCTCCCCCTATTGGAAATCACGTACACAGCGTGAATACCTGTTACTTTAGACCCAACAAAACAATGCCACCGAAAGCAGCCAATCGCTCTTGGTATGAGCCTAAAACAGCGCGTCGAGAGATAACCGATACTGAGCAAGATGCGATTATTCCCTTCTTCTATACCTTTTGAGACAATTTCCACTGTTGCCTACATAGTTGTCTACCCCTGGTGTACAGTCCGGAATTTCCTAGCATGCGCCAGTCATTGTAGATCCCCGGAGAATCTAACCTGATCCTGCCCACCTTGCTTATTGACTTGCCGAGAAAGGCCAGTGACCATTTGCATGGCTGGAAGCGATTGAGCAATGACCTGATTGGAATTGCGCAACCGTCATGCTGCACATGTGGCTATTAGAACTATCGATCGTGTTCTCTGCGAAGCGTAGATACGGAAGTGGCTTGCTCAACACATGCCAAGGTTGCACCAGAGAGATGCTAAAATTAGACTAGAATGGGTGTTAGCTAGAAAGGACTGGATAATTCCAGATTTTCAGTGGATTCTCTAGGGCGATGAATGCACTGTGCCAAAATCTACAAATCCCCGGCCTGTGTAGGTATTTCGCACATCTTGGGAAAAGTGGCTCGCATCCTGTATTCAGCCTAGTGGGAAGGCAGATCAGCTTGGGCTGATGGTTTGGGGCTGCTTTTGTGGAAAGAAATGGGGTCCATTATTCCCAATTAGAGAGGTAAGGGTAGACAGACATGTCTATGTTCAGCTTCTAGGTTCTGTTTTGGGCCCAATCATGCAGGAGATTGCAGATGATATTGGCCATCCCCTGTTCCAACATGACAATACAATGGTTCACATAGTGCGCCACACGCTCCAATGGCTCGAGGATAACGGTATTTATTCGGAAGATCAACCACCACTCTCTGCTGATCTTAACCTGATTGAGCAGTCCTGGGTAGAACTTAAGCACCGCCTCGACAAGCAATATCTTGATCTCATAGGTGCACCAGGTGGACCTAATCGAGTATGGGCAAGGTGTGACTAGCTGCCAAAACATTATTACCAGGCTGGTGGCCAACACTCTACACAATACGTTAGCTGAGGTTCTAGCACTTGTTTGGGGGACCATTCCAGATAGCCTCTTTGGGATGCTGTAGAAGTCTATGCTCTCGCCTGTAGCTGCAGTTGTTGAGACGAAAGGATGGTACACTAAGTAGTAGCACTATGTATTTCAATTTAATCACTTTCATGCGGGCGGGAGGTTATCACGCAATGTCCAGGTGGCGCACTGACAGTGTTTCAGATGGTGCAATCACCAAGACTTATGTCTAGTAACTGTATCGTGAATGGTCCTCGCTAGCATGATTGTAGTTTCTTACTTTGTCTTGTTTAGGTTGTGAATAGGTCTCCATAAACCAGTCACTAGTTACCTATGTCGATTAGAGTATGGTTTCTATGTTACTTTGCTGCCATTCTCGTACTCTTGAATCATGTGAGCTTGATAGCATTGAATGCAGTATTCCAGATTGCTTGCTGCCTGTGTAACAATTCATTAGCTGCTGGAACTGTGGAATTCTTGAAATTCGCCATGGGACGTAGTGGGTAGTTTTTCCTATCAACTGGTTTATATAGTGACATACCAAGAGCTTCAGACCATCCAGCATTCAACTACGCGTCCGTTTCGAGTATGGCATGAAACCAATTATTCTGTCATACATGCACTAGGTTTCGCAAAGCCCTTTTGAATTCCCGAACTTTCCTTCGGACTTGTTTGTTCAACCCATAGTGCTCTAGTGCTGGTTTGGTAATCTCTATTCCTAGTTATCAACACTGGTGTCCCCACACATGAGACTCCAATCATGGGTCTGCACCGCTCACAATTGTTGCGAGATAGCCGTAGAGTGTAAATATTCTCTGGCGCAGTGGTTGCTAGCTGGTTATTCCGGTTACTTCCTGGCTTGTCGGTATGATACAGGTAAACCCTGTGAACCTATCATGGCTACAAGGATCCAGTCGTATTCCCATGAATTGTGAAAAGGTCCTGCAAAGTCAATGGCCATTGATTCAAAAATCTCCAATGGTAGTACAATTGTCGCGGCTTTTCCTTTTGGTAACTGAGTGTGTTTATTGGTCCGTTGGCAGCTGTGGCATTAGGCCACGTATGCTCTGAAATCCTTGCACATTTCAGGCAAGAATGGGTACTCGGTAGAGTACCGCAAGTTCCGTTGAGGACTGTGATGGCCTTTGTTGTGGATCTTGGCCATAACATACTCTCTTAGTGTATTGTTTCCAAACGCGAGACCTTTCAGAATATACCGGCATTCCTTCCCCTAAAGTATTTTCATATACAGTAGTCTATTTGCGACCGCCTAGGAGGACAATTCTCCTCTGAAGTCCATGTTTTGGTTGGTTTTTTTTCATATTTGTTCCTTCTGGTATGCTGCAACCATGTGCGCTCAGAATATTACAATCATTTCATTACCTGTTTGTCTAGTATCCCACCCATCTTCTATCGCGATTTCTCTGGTCAGCTCATGTTGGTTATCTTCTTTGTTATCTTCCAAGACATTGAATTGTCCACACCAATATTCATCAAATGTTGTGGGCACCACTGAGACTATCATCTCATTGCTAAAGTTTTCCATCGGCTCTCCTAGTTTGATTAGTGGCGGACTATCTGGCCCTGGAATTCGGAATGCGGGGACTTCGTGGTTCAGTAGTGTAGGGATTGCATAGGACCTGGGCATCAGTGAAAGGAGTGTGGACGGCCCTTTCCCAGCACTATGTGGTCTTTCGCAAATCCATTGCTGCCATTCCCAGTTACCAATCCTGGCGGACCCGCGAGGGCTTGGGTCCTGTTCTGTGTTTTGAGGACTTGGCCCTTTGCTAGGAGGTCGAGGATTTGGCTTCCTTGGCCTCTTATATTGGTTATTTGTGAACTTGATCTTCGTTCGGGGTCATGGGCAATGGTCCACGTAGCCGTGCGAACAATGCACTTCGCTGTGTTGAAGCTGCACAGGTGGCGTGCTCCACAAGGTGCACTTGTCACCCCAATCATTTCGCACGATAATTTAGTAGTTGTGCTCAGTGGGCACAGGGGCCTCATTGAGGTACTCATTGTATAAGTAAGGAGGAAAGGTACAGGAGATGTCATGCTCGGACTCCCTTGTATTTGATTCTTGCTCTCTGACTGTGTTATTTGAGACATTATCAGCTTCCCTTGTATAATCGTGGACATAAAGTCTGTTCAGGTCAGACCCTGCCTCTTGTATCCTGGAAAGGCTATCAGCTAAACGGTTCAGACTTCCTGGTATCCAGACTATAGTGGCAATTTTTTTTCCCAAACCACTGCACCATCTATCTTGCTTCCTACTCGGGTTCTTTGCAGTTCGTAAATATGTCAGGGGCTGGTGGTCTATAACCATTCTGAATGTATTTCCTACTAGTACAGTGTGGAACCTGTTAACTGCCTCCACTATCGCCAGGGACTCTTTATCGCTGATTCCATAATTTGTCTCTGCGTTGGTAAATTTCCAGCTATGTAATGCGCCTGATAGAGCCATCTCGTGAATAGGTCCCTGTCCTACCCATGCCACAATTTGTGAATCTCTGGCATCCGTTATTAAGCAAACCGACCCATTTCTGGATATCTGTATTAGTCGCATCACTTGGTGATCGACAATTGACTTCTTGACCATGCCGGATGCGGTCTGATGGGTGGTTGTCCATACAAATTCCTGGTTTCCCATTAAACCCATTAATGGTACCATTAGCGTCGCATGCTATGTGAGGAACTGGGCCACACAATGCACTATATCTGGACACTGTTTCACTTCTTTCTTGTTTTGAGGTACCTTCCAACATGCAATTGTCGATATCTTTTGGGGGTAGGCTTGACTTCTCTCGCCCTCCACTATATGTCCTAGTACGTCTAGTTTATTAGTGAAAAGTAGTGACTTCCTTTTCCTTGCATAGGATTTTGCTTTTCTGAGTCGATCACATACCTGTCGTATGTGTTCTTTGTATTACTCGGATGGAACCGAGAATATGAGTATATCATCAATGTATAGACATATAAAATGATATAGCAATTCGCTCAGGGGGTCTTTCTTTATTCGAATAAACGCCGCTGGTGCATCCATGTCCTCTTCTACCATTGGCTTGCTAACAAATGCTCTAAATGGGGTTGGGAATGCATTGAACCGAACACTGTTTTTGTCCAATTGTGTTTCAAAGTATGCCTCGCTTAGGTCAATCTTACTCCTGCATTTCACTCGTCCAATGTGGTCTAGGATCTGCTGTTGGTTGGCAATAGATGGACTATCCATGACTGTCTTGTTGGTGCGAGTTTTCAAACCTACCAGAGGGGGGATCCTTCCATATGATTTTGGTTGTATAAAGATAGGTACCACTCCAAGGACTTCCTGTTGTACAATTACCAGGGCCAAGAACTTCTCATTAATCCACTTGATGAGTTTCTCCTTGTACGCTTCTGGAATTCAGTAGTTGGGTTGGTTCTTTAGGTCGGTTGGTTCTTTTAGCGGAATGTTATGGTTAATGCTATGCATGGAGGGTAGTGTTTCAGGGACCTTGTCTGGGGATAGACCCCTATATTCTTTCCACAATGTTGCTACAGTGGCGTCTAAAGCAGCAGCTCGGAATTCCCCCCTTGTTGGTTTGCCTAACACGTGCGGTTTGTCATCAGGAAACTCCACTGCCGCATCCCCATATCTGATAAGTGCATTGTATCTTTTTAGGAATAGCACGCCAATCAGGGCGTCATACTTTGCCAGTTTTCATACCAACACCTCCTGACTTGTCCATTTCTTCTTCCCAATCCCTACAGTCAGTCCATACTTCTTATGGGTTGAGGAGCGGAAACCCTTCATTGCCATGTTAACTGTTATTGGTTGGGGTAGGGGTTCCCGGGGTATGGCATAGGTAGATATAAAGGTAGTGCTGATTATGTCGCAATCGATCATTCCTGTTTCAAATAGTACCTTTGCTGGGTGGCCCTCTATGTGTATCATTGCTTCTGGTGCATCACGGGTCCGAATTGCCAGTACTGATTGTGTTCCGAGGGTTGTAATTTCCACAGACTTAATTTCAACTTCGTAGTATTCGGTTAGTTCCATGTGGTTTGTGCTTGCAGCTCGTTCTACTGCTTTACCTTTTTCCTTCTTAGTATAGCAGTGCCTTGGATAGTACCTCTTGTCCCGTACTCGTAGCATGTGCCTTCCTCACGTTGTTTCTGCTTCTTGTCTTTCTCATCTTTGAATCCTTTACAGTTTGTATATTCCTTCCTTTTGTTCTCACGCGTGGACGATCCTTTACTGCTCCGTTGCTCGGGTGTGTGCGCCCAGCAAACTCCCATTTCATAGAGGGTACCATCCTTGCATTAAGCTTGTTTGACAATCGTGTCAAACGAGTCTCAATCTTCTTACATGGGTTCTACCTCCTGGCGTAGTCTGGGATGTATTGCCTCATACAGCCTCTATCTTAGTGTATACTAGGATACTGTTCCCTTAGGCAATCGTCTACAGGGTACAAGGAGATCTGTTACTAGCATGGTTATTCTGTCGGTTATTCTGTTTCATACATGTTGGATTTCCAGGGACCTCTTATACAGTTCTTCCGTATTTCGCGAGGACTGGGATCCATCCCCCAGGTACCTTGTCATAGTCGCTCCTCATACCGTTTCTTTGCTATTATAGTGGTCCATCACTTAGTGGTCTGCTTCTTCTACCTTCCCTGTAGAGAAACTTCCCAAGTATGCTGCACTCAGTTCCTTCCTGCTGTCCACGCTGTGCTGGGCCAGGTGCTGCAAAGTGGTTGTTACCCACCAGTCAAATGCCGCGGGTTTTATGTCTTCTTTTTCACCTAAAAATATAGCAGGCAGCGAGAGCTTGATCTGTGGCCAGGCCGTGTGGCGGATTCTCCTGCGGACATACTGAGTTCAGACTCTTTTCTACAACAGCTGTCATTCAACGAGCTATCTGGTCAGTCGTCTCGTCATTCCGCTACTGCCAATTGGTCTGACTCTTCTCCTTCATTGTCCTGCTTCATTGGTGTATGCGTTGGAGGGCTTTCTCCCTTCATTGTCTGTGCCGGTGTCTTTCCTGTTCTGTAGCTTATGGGAAAAACCCCTGGGATGGGTATTACTGCGTTTGGCAATGCATTGGTTGATGCGCCACAGGTGTGCTTAGCCAAACCTCAAGCCAATTGTCTTTCTGCTTCGTCAAGCGAGAAGTCACTCTTTGGCCCTTCCAGTTTCTTGGGTTGCCATCTTTTGGGAAGGCCTTCTCATAGGACCTGCTTCCCACCTCGAGTCCTTAGTGGCTCTATAGTGTCGTGTTTTCAGAGCTAAACCTTTCTTGGTTCTACCACTCCCCACTACTAGCTTAGGGTTGGACGCTTCATAGGCTGATCAGACATACTCCAGGCAGATTTCCAACCACTTGCGGAGCTTAAAAAAACTGTAAAGGGTGCATGCCAGGTCCTAGTCACGTAGCTGTACGATAGGAGCAGATGGCTCCTTGCTCAACAAGAAGTGTGTACTCCTTGTTAAAGGAGTCTTCAAGGGAGTGTAATAGCAGATTAACGAAGTAACCATTCAAACAAGTATCCTAAGAATACTGTCGATTGAAATCTGCTATTTCTATTGTGGAAATCAACAATTTTTTAAATACAGCATATCGCTTATCTCCAGTATGAGCGATATTGCAAAACCATGTGTATATCAACTGATAGTACATGCAACAATACAAGTATCAAACAACACTGTGAAACCCAACATAAAACCTTCTGTGTATCAACTGATCGCCCACGCAACAATCCATGTATCAAACCATACTGTGAAACCAAACATAAAACTTTTTGCGTATCCACTGATTGCACACAAAACAATACAAGCATCAAACAATACTCTGAAAGCAAACATAAAACCTTAGCCTAGTACCCATACCGGTTACACTAGTGCTCCTGTAGCCAGATCATGACGTATATGTATAACCTTTAAGAACAACTTCTAGCTCCCCTAGACAGTGGATAATATTGACTGAAGACCACCATTCTCACCTTTTGCATATCCTCAATAGTTTGCAATAGCTTGCAGGTATAATATAAACTTTTGAGTATTTTTTCTACCGTCCCAGTATTTCTCAATTCTGTGAATTTTGATGCTAGGCTGTCAAGAATGACTTCTGCCTTTCCAGTATCGTGAGTAACTGTTAGTGTGAACTGCCCTTCCATTTGGTAGCTTATCAGTATATTAATAGAATATTTTAGCAAGTGTCGTCTAGTGAAACGGGGTTTATGATGCCTATCATTATAGAATATAAAAACCTGATTCAACTGACTAGGACCTTTCCTTGTGCATGGATACGGTGTCCCCTTTCCGACTCGCTCCACCTCCCGATACTCTCACTACGACAACACAATTACTACCTCAATTATTGTATATACACCTTATCAATACACCCACCAACCTTATGACAGGATATGTACTGTACTGAGACCAAGGGTCTATTGGTATGTACATGTTTCAATTCAATTACTTCAATAGATTTACAGCTAATACTCCTCCACAAAAAGCCTTTTCGATCACTCCAGGGTCCCCAACCACCTGACCCCAGTCCGCAGACTTATAACATGTTCGGCCATGGGGGCTATTTGCATCCCAGTATGGTAGCAGCAGATGGCTTCTTGTTCAACGCAAAGTGAGCACTGCGGATGAAGGAGGTCTTTCAGATGATATATGAGACAATGCAAGAAGTAACTCGTAATGCAAGTATATTGGAAAAACTGCTGGTTCAAGTCTCCTGTTTCCATCAGGGAAATCAGTGGTCTTTAAATCCAACCTCTTGCTTATAGCCAGTATGTCCAATTTTATAAAAAACCTTACATGTATTAAGTGATAGTACAAGACACAATACCAGTATCAAACAATAGGCTCAAACAAAAGATAAAACCTTGCATGTATCAAGTGAGAGAATATGAACCAATACAAGTATCCAACAATACTGAGAAGTCAAATATAACATCAGGTATATATCAACTGGTTGAACATCAAACAATAACCTAGTACCCGTACCGGTTGCAGGACTACTTTCATTTTTGTCACACGGTGTCTGGAACCTTATTGCTATCCTGGTCAATTTTTTCCTTGACTTTGGTTGTCAAGTATCATGAGTAGGAGCAAGGCATGCCTTGGCTCTTACTAATGCACTCTATTCCATACATGAGATTGACTACAAAGTAGAACATTCTCATGGAGAACACTAGTGGGCTAATGATACCCAAAGGGTTATAGACCCAAAGGTTGTGACCAAATCGATCAACTTCAAACATATTCCCAAAAGTGTAAACACAAATGTAAGAGAAATCATTTAAAGGTAATACTTATTATCATTCAGCCTAGTAGTTTACTCAATCAGGGCCTCAACGGTATTGATTGTATTACAGTAGGAGAGTTTTTGTATAGATTTAAGTAGGCAGAATTTATGACAGAAACTCACTTATCAGTTTACTCCAACCCTTTGAGTTCAGACTTCCTGGTCAAGAGTTGTTCAGCACTTGGTCTACATTTCTGTATGCATGCCTGTGTCGACATACTCTAGTTAGCAGCTCTGTTGTATAGTTTGGTTTCTATTGCCTAGCTGCATTTTAGACCCCCAGGTATGAAGTTCAAAACAATAGTACTTTGCCAGTAGGTAACGGGTAAGACACCTGGGAGAGCTTATTAATTTAGAACCACCTTTCCATATGTCTTTGATCAATATGAGTCTCTATTAGCCCAACTTGTTTATACAGTCTTTGTACTTCAATTGACCTGAATACTGAAAATGACCGATCAGGATTGAAGATCTAAACACACAAAACAGGTAAGCTCCACTTACTTACAAATTACTCAGGCAATCAACACCTTCACGCACAACAAGGGTTCTGAAAGTATATCTGCACAACCCCAAATTTATACTACGAAGAGAATAAGAGGAACACAAACATAAGCTCCACAGCTGTAGATACAGCTTTGTTGTTATAGGTTGTCATTCAATACAGGTCTCGCTTCTACAGTAGGTTTGTTAACTCACTATCTCTCTTTTCCGGGGATGCAGAAGAAAGCCCTTTTATCCCTCTCCGGTCCACAGCACACCACTGTAGGCAGTTACAACTGAACCCTAACAATATAAAGCAAAAAGCATACCCCCACTCATTACTCAGAAACCCTGAATGTAGACAAAAAGGAAACAAAACATTTTCACACCCTACCATACCTACAGATCTTCCCATACTTGGGTGTTTAGTAGAGTAACCCAGTTGGCCTACCCAAGGCTACCATGACTGGAACGATCTGAGTTATGACAAGAATCATCCTTTCAGTATCTGCAAACTACCCTTGAAGAGGCTAACATATTTGACCTGGTGTTGGGACACTCACTAGTTATGGGACACCTCTTAAAATCTGACTACTTGACTGAAAAACTGTTGTAACTTGGACAATACTATATCACATAAGCTAAAAATTGGTTTCCATAGAGCTAGTCTCTATCCCAATAAACCCTATCAAATATATCTTGATTGAACTAATAGAGCTATATCTATGAGCTAATTTGTGCTAAGAATAATAATTCATGATTGACTTACAAGAACAAGGTTTTGGAAATGAAAAGAAATTCTAAAATTGTTCTACTTCATGGCACGAGTAGAGGTAGTTCTGGACCGCAATTGGCGAGTAGTAGCAGGTAGATTGGAGTTCTGTTGAAGTCAAGTCATTAGATTTGCCGAAAGGGAATATTGACCAGATGGAAGACTTACATTCTGAATGGTATGATATGATTGATTCTCCAACATTTCTTCATCACTGCTGCTCCCAGAGTTCTCATCATCAGAGCTGGATGTAATAGTCTCTGCACCATGGTTCAGGTGTAACTCTCTTCTTTGACTGGTCTTGAATTGTATCTTTTTTCTAAGAAGATCATTGGTCTTCTTATGCTTTGCTGCAGCTTGAGCCTTTTTCTTATCAAGTTCCATACACTTATGATATAGCTTCGCCAAGTGCTTGGAGCTCATTAGAAGTCCACCACGTAGTTGCCTTCGATCAGCTTTAGCTGCCTTTACTAGTTGTCATACTCTGACAACCTCTTGCTCAGCAATAACCTTGGCAGTATTGATACTTCTGGCTTCTGTGATACACTGGGGTAAGAGGTCCTTGAGATCTTTATTGGTTGGAGTTTCTTCTATTTGCTGATTACTGAGTTCAATAGGATCGAGCTCAGGGGCTCCAACCATTGTTCCAGCTGATAGACGAAGACCAGGGCGTCTGATGGCCAATGGAGTCTTTGGAACCATATTTGCCTGTAAGATAGGATCACGTAAAATGCAATTTCTGTTGAAAGGAATCAGCCCACAGGCACGCCAGGCAAACTTGATAGTTTCTGGCAAAAACGTCTTTTGTCTTGCTCTCTGAAGCATTGGAAGGATGTCCCCCTGCTTAATTGTACCATATGGGCCTTGCTGACGTACACGATCTTCAAGGTCTTGCTTGTAATAGGTTGTAAGAGGACCGAAGATGCCAACATCAAGAGGTTGGAGAATAAAAGTTGAATGGGAGAAAAGACATAGAAGATGAATGTTGTTGTCGATAGCAAACTTGATGAACTCGTGGTTTTCCACATGTGTTGAATGTCCATCGAAGACCAGAATACGATTCTGCTTGATACTAGCCACAGGGCACGTTCCAGGTTTGAATACTTCCTGAAACCACTGCAAGGTGATATTGGTGTTGGCGTAACCTTTGGGGGAGGTGGCAAAGAAAGGATCTTCCTTTTCTTGAATCTCGATATTCGTGTGGTGTCCCATTAAGCAAGCATTTGCCTTAAAGATAATGAGGGGGGGCAAGACTTTGGCTCCACCAGATATTGCTTCTACAAGGGTGATCCAATCTCGAGCACCATCCCAGATAATGTTGGGATTTCAGCGTGCGGCACGGCAAATCATAGTACCTGCTCCTCCTAATCCCATAGCAAATCCCTTCTTGTCCGTATTCCAAGTATCCGGATGCTTGATATGGAACTTGCATCGAATGTGATAAAAGCGATCAAGATGCATTTTAAAGTAATCTAGGTCCGCAGCCAGAGCCCTCTTCCGATCCAAACACCGTCCTACTTTGGAATCCGAATCTGGATGACGGCTTAAGAAGCGGCTCAGTCAATACACTTCAACTTGGTCACTAGAATTCCATGCACGAAGGATACTCTGAACCATTTGATAGACATGTCTGCTGCGAGTTGGGAATCCATAGTCGTCCCACTTCTTAATCTATCCTGTCAATGCTTGTTCCTTGGGGTTGGAGAGAAGTGGCTGAGATTCGTGTGCTGTCTTTGCTGGTGTTGAATGTTGTGAGATTCGATTATGCAGTGTTGATTCTGGTACTTCAAACATGAGGGATAATTGGCGTAGAGAAAGGTTAGGATCAGCCTCATGGGCCTTCAAGGCATCTTGAACATGTTTCTCCTTTGTATCCTGGGGTGAAGGCATTGGTGACTGTGGGGTATTTGGAAACGTCTTGGGAGAGGTTTGTTGCTTTGTATCTTATATGAGATATGTGTAAGTAGCAGAGTACAGAAATGTCGAACACTTGAAATCAACGGTTCTAATTAAATAAGAGAGGGACTCCCACACAGCCTTAGGGTCTGATCAAATAGACCCTAGAGAATGCTCTCGTACTAAAATCTTTTCAACTTTACTTATTTCACTTTGTCATTTTTGTCATCAATGTTGTTGTTGCAAATTAAATATATATTACTATTCTTGGCCAAAAACTAATATTCAAATACAGAAAAGAGGAAATGCTTTTTCATAGCCTGAAACTAGAGATTATCATGTAGATTTAGGTTGAGCATTAAGTTATTCGTTGTCCAATTGGATCCGTTGTTCAAATTTCCATTTCACTAGTCAGATTTTACGAGGTGTCCCATAACTAGTGAGTGTCCCAACACCGGGTCAAATACCTTATATAACAGCAGCTGGTTTTGTAAGGACCCACAATATATAGGTTATGGCTAGCTGAACTAAGACCCAAATTGCTACCCTGATGGTACAGAGGTAGCAAGAGGCATGAAAATAATTGCTTGCCTCATGGGTACCCAATGGTCAGGGGTCCCTTGTGAACAAGTATCACTCTAGGTACTGGAGTACTTGGATACCTAGTGGCTTGGCATGGGCAATATCACCCGATGAAGGCACCCTAAGTACCCAAGGTAGCTTACTTCGCAGGGGAACTAAAGAAGGTATACAAGTGTCCGACCTCACTGAAAGCGTAGCAAGAGTAATAGGGTAACATTACCCTGATTGCCAGGTAGAATTACCCTGCCTTGGGCATATAGTTACTGTACTATGGGAGTCGGATTCCCTGGTCTGGAGGCCAGTGTGATCCTATCTTGAGTCACAAAGACTCAACTCAACTTAGGGAGACGAGACCAGAATCTTTGTCACATAGATGTGGATATAATCCCAGAGCGATGAACTCTCCGGGTTGTTATCGGTTGGACTATAGAACTCGAAAGAAGCCGTACCCTCGTGAGATGGTTTGTGTTATACAACTGGGGACTGGTGTTGAGTCAAGGACATCATGGGCAGACAGCTGTATGGTTGACCTTAATCCTGCAAAAGGGAAGTTTGAGAGATATGTGGATAACAGCGTATCGACTGTGGCTATCGATCCAACTGTAAGCTGTTCGCAGGATATATGATAGGGTATAGGTGAGCAGGTAAACTGTCTTCTTCAAGTTGTTCACTGTGGACCATATCAGAACTAACAGAGCTATCAGAAGCCGACTGTCGGGGTCTCTGGAATAGTTACAGGTGCTCCCAGCGACAACCCTGTGAGTTTTACATCTATCAAGACTAGACTTAGATCAGTCAAAAAATACTATACCGCTCATACGTCTGTGTTGCCTCCAGATATAGGAAATGTCACTTCCGCATTCACTTTGTCCTGTGTGTTGTGATATCAATTACAATACCTACTTGAATCAGGGCGATCTAGTACTGTCATGCTACAGTTCGTCCTATCTTGATATGACGTACTACCCTTCCTCGGCCCACACAATTCTCCATGGTAATTTCCTCGCCCGGCTCCTACAGCTTCACCTTGTTCCTGGCTACTGCCCTGACTCCGGGTACTATTACTGCTTCACTCTGGAGGGCACCTAGTAGGACCTTGTCACACTTCTTCATGTCCTAATACGATATTCCAGCTGATCAACATGTGGCTCATGCCCACGTTATTCTCCTGGGAAAGTGCTCATTTAGACTTCTGCAGGCCAACATCGTCCCTCACCAACCCCCTGACTCTGGGTTCAATTATTGTTTCCCTCTGTAGTGTACCTAACATTGTCTCACCACACTGGTTCATATCTCTACCAAACATCATATTTGATCTACATCTGACTTATGTTTAAAACATTATCTCCGATATCTTGTCCCTTTTGTCCCCTGTGGTAGCTTTCTCACGCGGTCTAAAATGGCTATCTTATGGACCCACATTTGACCTTGGTGTGTCTTTAGAGCATTACATCTTCCTTTCCAGTTGTCCGCTAACACCAACCTCAACCCTTACTCCCGATTTCATAACCTTCCTAGTAAAAATTCCTCTCATGCTATGTTTTATTTGGTGTATTATATACTAGATATCCCTCGCCTAGCAGTCAGGTTGAAAGAAACAGAACCTTGCTTGAAAGAGGTCAAGTGTCCACTCATTGCAATCCTGCCTCATGTGTAGTTAATACTTCGCAGATACAATATGTTAATTCCATTGTGATCCTGACCAAATGCACAGACTAGCTCTTACCATCAGCTTTCTAGGTTGTCTAGTAAACATTATTAAAGAGTCTTAAACCAATCCCCCTATTGACAAGCTAGTGCTGTTTGGTCTCTAGGATCAACTATATCAGGCAAAGGATCCTCCTAATATCACCCAGCATGAACCCCTATGCGTCTTGCCTTAGCTGTACCGTGACAGGGCCCTATACGTCTCCTGGTAAGCCCTAGTAAGCTTAACTGAACACCTGCATACTACCTAGGTCGTATGTCAAACACGTGGGTATGTAGTTACTAATTTTCTACATGCTCATCTGCTTTGCTGGTACAGGTCTCTCCACTGTCCGATGCATATCTTCCCTACCCCCTTGTTTCTGAACCCCTTCTTGTCACAAGGCTGATTTCTAGGGGCAGACTGTGGGTCAATCATGTAATCTGGATATCGACAACCTGTAGCTCTTGGCATCTCCAGACATCGATTTCAAGTTCTATTAGCAGTTGGATGATGAGAGAACTCTGAATATTAGGTCTTAAACAATGTGCTCCAGAGTCGGCTGGTTGTACCTGTTATATCAAATAAATTCACAACATTGGGTCTCACACGAGACCACTAAGACCTGGACTAAACACATGATGTCTAAATGATTATTACATTGCCCCTTCAGGATCTTGCAATGGGGTCCTGCCCCAGGTACCGTACTGATTTTATCTACAAGATACAAGATATGCCAGCGACGTCAACCACCTGATATCGTATTGAATCCAAGTTCAACAGTCTTATTCCAAGCGTATTCTGGTGACCAGAGGTATGTAGAATGTTCCACCTGGCGTTAATTTTATTTGTTTGTCGCTATCTCTTCTTAATTTAATCATCGTGTGCAAGCCTCCGAAATTCGGAAAAATAAATGGGAATATTGTGAAAGTGAATAACCAGATCCACCTTAGCAAGATTGAAATGTGGTTTGGTAAGAATTAAGTTCATACATCCCTTCCATTGCTTTGCGTGATCATCTTGATGGACCTCACACTACTTGCAGGTAACACCCCTCTAGTCTATATGTCCCCCCTAATATCGCAACCCGCTTTGTTGCTCATCAACCCTGCTCAGAGTCCAGTGTGAGACTCAGAACTAGATGAAGATATCTTTCCTCTTATGAAACCAGTTTGGGAATTTTTCCAGACAGGTCAGGGTCTCAGGTGTTTAGCTTCAGCATGTTGTTATTTTAGTGAAGTAGACTGATGCTCTGATACAGCTAAGTGCATGTTTGAATAGTAGTGCTTGCCTACTGTCTGCCTGCACCAGTGCTATGGCTAGGACTATGAAAAGAGAATATTCTAGACTTGGGACCTCCCTTTCTTGCTACTGCGGGACCTTGTGGTAGCCTTTTTTTGGCAAAAACAATCCTAAGTATGTGGGCCAAGCCTTCCAAGCGTTCTTCCAAACCTGTCCCTCCATGTGTTTCTTAACAGATCTCGGGATCCAGTCCATCTTGTGCTTGAATAATCCTAGAACACTTCATTGCAATGTATCTGGCTTCCACGGATCAAGCACCATAACTTAATAAAGTCTACGAAGAATGTTTCACACTATAGTAGTACTGGAGGTATCCACCAAGACTTGAGCATCCCGCCTTTAAAGTTAGTGACAGAGATCTAATTCCTTGTTTGTAGAGTCGGTCATACTTTCATCATGGATGCTTGGTGCCTGTACTAGTTTCTAATTCCCATTCTAGCATTTCACATATGGGACAGGCATTTACTTTCATCCCATGTAGTGCAATATTATCCACATAGTCCACTATCTGGGCAGACCAGATCATGGAGCATCCCTAAGTGTTCCCATCAGCAGACTCAATCACAATGCCTGTAAGTGCCGTCCCTTGTAAAGGCTCAAATATCCGTTCAAATACAAGGTACAGTGGTTCGCTATTCCTTGGTCTCTGTACTTTGCCTGCCATAGAAAACTTAGTAAATTTGGCTACAATGGGCAATAATACAAGAAGAAAAACTACCATTGATCCCAGACTCTTATAGATGGTCACCAGAAAATTTACAAGCATAATACCTGCTAGGCCACGCTTTCCTAGCACCAGAGAAGTTCCTAAGGGCTGCCCAGTCAGATATCCCAATTATTGGGACAACTGTTGTACAACATGCAAATGTCTTCTATAATCTTTAGCCAATACTTTTCTCCAAGTTGGGGACACTACACTTCAACTACTAACCACCAGTTTGCTATGTGGATGTCTGAATGTACCTTTTGACCATCACGGCCATATTCATACTGCACAGTATAAACAAAGTTACTCTACCAGTTGATCTGGCTGGGGAGATATCTGACTCAATCTGTTATGATGAGACAAAAGAACGGTCCTTGTCTCCTACCCTCATCGACCCGTGCTTCGAACCATTGCAGGTATACACTTCCTGTATTCACTAAGCATATGTGATTCTGAAGGGTATGTATAGAGCCATTGCCAACTGATACAGAATTACTCAGGTGACTGGAAAAGTATTTGTTAATGCCTGACTAGGAAACTTTAATATGAAGAAACTAGGATCCAAGTTTGAAAGCCTCTATACTGGTGAATGGTACCTATGGGTCCTCACTGTTGACCATGGGTTCTCAATCAAATCTGCCGGACAGAACAATTGCTTCCCCGGAAACGGCATAATCGATCAGACTGGTAACCCGTAAGGATGCAGGGTGGTTACTTTCCTCACTACCAAACTTATATACAACACTATTAGGCGATTTATTGAAGTGGCATCCAGTGCGATATAGATGGAATTGATGGTTCAAACCTGGCACTCCACTGACTGAGCAGTGGTGCAACAAGCCTACTTCCATATTGGTAATAAAATTCACTGAGGTTGCACATTACACCAGAGACCTGAGAACAAGGTCCTGTTTTTTCATGTGTGCTTTGTCAGTGCTTCTCATACCCACCAGCCTCACCATATTCCTGGTGGCAGAAGAAACATTTACTAGGCCAGGGAGGATGTCATAGTTACCTGGCAGTGCTTCAATAGTCTTGGAGTATTGGTTGCATCTGTCGAGACCGGAGTGAGGAAAGTGACCAGAAGATAGGATAGGGCTGTTGGCCCAGGTTTCGTGTAATGGGAGTTTGGGGAACCAGATGGCAGATTGCAGCTGTGCGGGAGGAAGGGGTTAGAGGTGTTGGGATTTGTAAGTGAAGGATTTTCCCTTTTTATATAAAGACTGTAACACTCTTTGATTTAATTTCTTCATGCAATCTACTAATTTCCTGTCTACACCTGTACTTAGGAATTACAACTTTGTTTCCCCTTCATGCCACCAAAACGAGTGAACCCTGACCTGGACCCATCGGATACTATCCTAAAACCCCTGTAGCTTTGATATAAGCCAGTCTTGGTCATACAAATGCCCTCTCTCCCTTGTCCCCCCTGCTGCCCTGTGCCTTGGACCATCTGCCCGCGAGTGAGCACTGGCCCTGCCTGTTACAAGGGCATCAGTTTGGTCAATAATGTAGGATCTGGTACAGGAACTCAAAGTTACTTGAAGAAAATGTTGTCGAGATGTAGGGACATGATGCCGGTTCATGGTTATTTGACCAGTGAATGTCAATCCATCATGGATAAGGATAAGCACACAACATAGGCAACGTTGTATCCAGTTTCCTATAGTTTGTTTCAATTTTATAAACAAGTATGGCGGACAACTTGTATCTAGTGCGATTGGAGCATCTGCATGAATCAGATAATAGGCATATCTCCTTCTGTATTTTCATTCTGAACCAAATTCAGAAACAACCCACAACTGCTTCAAATATTCTGGACACCCTGGGAGCTAGAGACTCAATCCCAATTAACCCCAATGGGAGGAGCTTATACCAGGAATCTTCTCTCATCTTGCAAATGCATGGTAATTACAACCCAAGTCTGGTATCCACCCTATTAGCAGTCTGATATACTAAAATTAACAGAGATGGCATAAAATATCAAGAACCCATACTACATGTAACTGTTAAAGAGAGCCAAAGCCATGTCTAGCTGATGGAACCAACTTCCAACTAATTTTACTGCGGGCAATCTGGAGGCGGGACATTCGGAACACTACAATATATCTATTTATGACGTACCAATAGACTTGACCTTAAGGGAATAACACAATGGTCTGTACAAAGGATGCAGGCAAACTGCGAAAGACCCAATCTTTGAGCCAAAATTTATTAACGTCGCAAATTCCCATGACCTCAAGTTCCAATAGATCTTCCAGTGTATCAGGTGTGTTCACCCTGTCCTCAACACTCCTTGCAGTGCAGCCGCTCAGAATGACGTACCCTCTGGGCATGATATTAAGGAGGCAGTTCTTCAAATAATTAAGCATAGCACTAGTGAGGTGAGCGACTCAATTGCAGAATATCCTGCAGGCACAATGCTACCGAGGACCGCGGCATGAGTCACTAGGCATCAGACCATTCGTCCTATATTAAGGCGAAAAGGCCCTCCTGCTGACTGGGACCCTGCCAGGCTTTGCTCTATCATACCCGCGGTATGACAAGACATTGTACCTAATCTGATTATGACTAATTCTGTATTATCCATTCAGGCTCTTCCTAATTGTCTGGTTACCTATCCTGTCATACCCAATCATGTGTTATGTAACCTTGTCATTTCGGATACTGTGTTTCAATAGCCCGTCATTCTAGATCCTGCCGTTCCCTAACCTGTCATTCTCGATCTGGTGGTACATGATTGTGGTACTCCATTCTTTCAGAACCTGGCATCCTAGAACCTGTTTGATGGGATCATATTGTACAGTATTCTGCAGCCATTAACAGAGCTCTCCTAGCAAACATCCTGACACTGAACCTAATACTAAGTAGTACAATCTCTTCCAGATAAACAACCCAATAGGTGATTCCATTTTCTTATCAAGTGTATATAGATTAGAGTGCTCTGTTTGGACATCTATATACAGTACATACTATTTAGGTCAGGAATTTGCGAGGTACTGACATATCAAATACAGGTCCTAATTATTACTCAGTTCATGGGCATGCACCTCATACTCATCGACCCCAGTTAGCCCCCTGATATTCATAGAACATGCCTGAATTTTCAGACATGATTCAGGAAAATGTATCAGGGACAAGAGGACAATACATACTTTAAGCTACCAGGGAACAGTACCAGGAGATAGGCAACTCTGCTGGTAAGTGAATGTAAGACATAGATTGTCTTTATCAACAGGAATAAAAACAATATCCGCATAGCCACTACCATATCCAGCACTTTATGACCTACTTGATTTGTCAGTATACTACCATCCTGACCCTGGTGACCAGTAGCTATCAACACTCCATATGTGGAGGAGTGACCATCACCCCGCAAAGGCGGTCACACAAACAGGGTAAACTGGCTCTGAACGATTGTACGCAGACAGATTTCCGTATACGACAAATAGACTGGAGACCTGACCAAGGGTGGGCTAAGGAAGTTAGGGAGCCCCACGATGGGGGTGATTCTTGTGGATTACAGGCAACATTACCTGGCTTGTTCTCGGGTCTACTAAGGACCTAAGGTGGCCGCAAGGACTGTAATAGAATATTGATATCCGTGGTAGTGAGTCAAGCCAAAGCGGTTGCTAATCATATCCCCTGAACTATCAAATCATTTATAAGCACTAATAGATAATGGTCATTGGACTTGGTGGCGGTCCAGACCCATGCTAGTAGGGAACAGAAGCATAGCGCCTGATTTGATATAGAAAAATGTGCAGAAGGTAAGGTGAAGAAAATGGAATAATGACCAAGCATACATGAGCCATGGCAGCCGGAACCTGTACCCATGGAGGCAGCCAGGGGTGTGAACTGGTAGGAACCAGCAGGCAAGAAACTGCTTGACCTGCGGACACCAGATGGCCCCAGCCCTGAGATGAAAAGATGTGGCTGGCAAGGTAGTGAGGTACTTGGCTACGCCCAGGAGAGGTGTCAACCCACTTAGGGAGCTCTGAAGGGGTGGTTACCCTGCTAAGCCAGGTAACTGGAGAAAGATCAGAAGTGTGTATCTTGAGCGAGGGAATAGACATGATAACCGAGTAAAGTCATCTTGTCCACTATACAAGCCTACACTACCCACAGGATCAGGTTACGCTGCCATGAGGCTGTGCTTACTCTGCCTGAAGTCACAAGTTAGCATACCTTACAACATGAGGTCCCTTAGCAAGTTGGCAAAAAATGACTGGAAAGTTTGTCATGTGACACCATGTACAATATTGGAATCTAGGGTTCTCTGAGATGGTATTGGGCAAGCTATGCAGCTCTGAAGAAGCGGTAAATTGGGAACATCATTCCTATCATGCCCCTCCGGCCCCACCAGGAGCTCCGGACATGGTGGGCAAATGGTTCTGTAGTTGTGTGCAATCTAGTAAGGAGGAATATTTGGTGGTCTGCTTGAAACACTGTATATGTCACTGCCGTCTGGTCGACTGTAGGTTGTTCGCAGGATATACAGGGTGGCATAGGGTGGAAGGTGGAGCACCTCGTCCAAGTTGTTCAGAGTAAAACAGACCAAGATTGATGCAGTTGATGGGAGTTAACCATGGGGGTCCCAAAGGTAGTCCTGAGTGATAACTAGATGACCTACAGAGTTTTAAACTGACTATGCCCCAATGTATCAGCAAAGTCATAGCCTGGGTAAGGGACATGAAGAGGGACTAAATGCATGCTTCTGACTAGAAGTGAGATGGATCTGCGATAGTGGTCATGTGTAGTACCTATTCGACTATAACCAGACAACGCGATCTTGCCGAAGACACCGGAAGTCCAAGAATCGCAAACAGCAGATAGATAAACCCCTCACGGTAGCTTCCAGGATCCCATAGGGATCAATATATATGGGAAGGGTGATATAGATAGTATGGTTCATCAGGTGTCTTGACAATTAACTACTGGCAAGGTACGGATACAGGGAGGTTTTCACTGCAGTGTGCAAAATGGAGATGTGCCGCACAAACGATAAGCATATGAGGTGAAACCTCAGTAGGTTGTGCTGAGACATGTATGTGTCGCAAGGTATATAAGGGATGTGTAGGACGAGCATTAGCGGAGCACAGTGTGCTTCGATGGTTGCAGTAAACTGATCTGGGACTTTCTGCTATAAGGTAAAACTACATAAAAGTCTATGCGAGAACTCTCCTACCCCTGGTATCAATTCTCTCAAGACCTTCATGGAGTAAAGTGTCAAGCTTAACGAGATTAGGTTTTACTATTTACTTTCCTCTTCCATTTGTGCGATATTTTGGCATCTAGTCTGATATTGTTTTGTATGCTTGCAACCTTGGGATGCAGCTTCCTAGGGGTGGCCCTGTTGGATATACAGAGAGTACTGCTAATTCACTTGAGGAAAAGAAAGTACATCCAATGCACGCTTGTATTTGTTGGAAATACTGTAGCTTCTAAGTAAATTTCTCATGGATTCTGATATGGTACCTAAGATGTCTACCCACTCAGACAAAATAAAGGATATGCCGGCCACGACCTCTTCTGACATGGTAACTCTGGGAAATCCTGAGAACTCTCCCTGTCTGTTTTGTTTCCGCAGTTAACATTTACCCTCCTATATAATGGTAGCCTATAAAGATCAGACCAGTGCCCTGATTGGTGACCATGGTTGAGCATTCTTTGTTAGCTTAATCCAACCTACCTGAAGCTGGATGAATTTGTCTAGATATCATCTGCACTTAAACTAATGGGCATTTTGGGGATATTGTACTTGACAGATCATGGAATATGTTTCAGGATCCACCTTGCTAAACCGTGATTTTTCCAGTATTGTGTATTGAGATGCAGGCCTGCCACATAGGGCTCTCCCCAGAGTCCAGTGACCTGACAGGCGTCCCAGTAAAGCCTGTCATGGATTTCAACAGCTGGAGTACTCCGATTAAACACTATGTTACATGTGTTGAACGTGAGCGCTAAGGAGACAATTAAGGGGACCTCACGTATGATCTCAGGACCTTGGTCCAGGACCTAGCCAGGAAGGTCCAGGTGACCAAGGAGTATTACAATTTAATATGGGCTGATGCTAGAGAGGTTGTGTGACCTCCAAGTGAGTCTGCACTGATATTGATCTTCCATTATTCTTATAATAAGACATTCTATTAGCTGCCTAAACAGTTTGCACCCTGCTTTACTATCCATGGGCATCAGAAGCTATATAGTTAGCCGAATCGCAGCCCTAGTGTATCGATTCTAAGGCCACCTCTGGTGTGCCATTGACCCTGACCTGAGGAGTACCTAGTACGTTCTTCTTATTTCGTACATTATTAATCCACCCACAGTGGTTCTGGGCCATGCAAGAACAGCAAACAGGATGTTCACACAGTCCAATCAGGGTTCCTAGTGATCGCAGCGACCAAGATTGTCTGGCACCAAATGCACGCCCTCCTCTCAGACCACTCATCAGCCTCAATAAACACTATGCTGTTTGGGCATGGCTGCTTGGCAACAATGTCTGACACCCCGCGACCTGATCTTTCCCTAGTTGTGTATGGAGCAAGGAGAGGGGGACAACCAGACCTGCACGCCTGGTAACCCACTACACCTGTTCACGTGAGATATACAATTTCTTAACATATGGTCGGAGATCACATTGGCGAGGTTGAAGATATTTTATGGGCTAGACATGACGAGGTGGTCACAGAGGATGGAGAATGGTTTGTGGAAGAGGAAGTATAGGGGTCTCTAGGACCCGGAGTCATGCAGATATCCACGGTTGATGTAAGTTTTGAAATACAGTAAACGGTAGGATGGTAATCTAAACAGAATGGCTAATATCCAATATAGCACGAGGAACCCAGGACCGCTTGCCTGTCAGCTACTTATACACGTGCTGCCTCTGTCTACTGCAGGTTGTACCAGCTGCCAAGCACCAACCTGTTCCCCCACTCTACCTCTGCCCTCTGTGAGTTTCTGTATTCTATGTCCTTTATGTCTCGGCTGCAGGCGTCCCAGGAGGCAGCCTGGCATAAACGGTCTGATGACACCCACAAAGCAGCACTGCCACCTAGTGTCTGAATCTTGACAGCCATCTGGCCTCCCCACCTGTTGCTCCCACCATGGTGCCCCTAGTTCCTGCACTACTACCACTCCCATCACTGCTGCAACCACTGCCCCATTGGAATTCCTAGTTTATCCTGTCCCCATGGCACTCGCGACACCTCCCATCCTCCCTGCACTCCCAGAATCTTTGCCCCCACAATATCTCTAGCACCCCTGGTTATCCAAGTACTGTTCCCACCTATGGTACCCCTTGCTTTCCCCAGCCTGTACACCTTTACAAACGAAACAGCCCTTACACAATTGTGATGCTTAACAGGACGCCAGGCTGGTGCCAGGTCAAGCAGTTTTATCCCAGGGACCTTTTTTGTACTTGTTAGCTTTCTTAGAGTGGGTTTGCTTTGGGAGTCGCGTTCAGTTTGCGTGTGTAGAATTTAGTCACATGTTAGAAAATAACTCCTGTATGCTATGATCGTACACTCTTGCCTAGACCAGTAGTAACATGCATTGCTTGAGGCCTGATCTTCTATTCCTGGTACTCAAATGTGTTTAAGTAGTGATATCCTGGTGGATATCTATTTACTAGATTTGTCCCCTGGTCTACCGCTGTCTCTTGGTTACCCTGTTGTCTATACCGGGGACACCCCTAGCAAGATGTATCCCCATATTGTAACAGCTCTGAAAAACTTCCAACATATCGCCATGGTTTCACACCGATGTAAGAGTAAAGTAAACGGTAAAACTTAATATCATTAAGCCTCATGCTTCACTCAAATAAGGTCTCCCCAGGATTGATTGTGGTAGTGGGAGAGTTCTCATATAGACTTTCAGGTGGTTTTATCTTATACCGGGAACTCCCGCATCAGTTTGCTGTAGCCATACGAGCAGACCCACCGCAGTTAAGGGTGGCCTGACAGGTCTCTAAGCACACCCGTAGTGCATGCATGTGTTGACAAACCCGAGTAACGGTACAACTTACAGGGGTATCATTTCGACAGAGCATTTGCATTTTGGCCACCGAAGTGAAAACCTCTTTGTATCCGAGACCCACCAGGGTCTAACAGTCAAGACAGCGGATGAACGGGACTATCTATGACACCCTTCCAATATGCCTTGATCTCTGCAGGAACCCGGAAGCTACTGTGCACGGTTGACCTATATGCTACTTACAGTTCTCGGTGTTCTGGTGTCCTCCGCAGGATACGGTAGACCGGAAGTGATCCAATTGGTGCTACTCAGGACCACTACCTTGGATTCACCTTACCTGCAATAGGAATAATAGCTTTGGTGTCTCTGTACTTCCCTGTCAGAGCCTATGGTGTTGGGGACACGTTTGGTCTCGGTGGGTGTAAAGCTCTCCGTGTCATGCTGGACTACCAGGGACTACCTTGAGGACCACCATAGTCAACTCCTGTTGACTTGGTCAGTTCAGGGCCGCTTTACTCGGAAGAACTGGGAGGAGGTACTCCTCCTTCGACCCTACATCCTCTTTTACATCTCACGTACAGCCTACAGTCGACCCCAGAGCAGTTATGTATACGGTGTTGCCAGCAGGTCACCAATGAGCCCTACTTACCAGAGTTTTACAACTACATAACCACTTGCCCTTGATGTCCAGCCCTGCAGGCAGGGCTGGACGGGCATGACAGGCACACTGTCTCCAATTTACAGCTGGTTCCGAGCTCCATAGCCCAGCCAATAGCACCTCCCAGAACCCTAGATTCCAGTAATATGCATGGCTATACATCACCAATATTGCGGTCATGTTTCCCAAATGCTCCAGTCACTAGCTATTGAAAGGTCGGGTAACTCCGAACCTCAGACTGGGTAACCCGAGGCCCATAGTAGAGCAACCTGACCCTGAGGGCAGGGTAACCTTGTGTAGTGTACAAGATGACTTTACTCCGTTATCCTGTCTATTCCATTCATGGGGATAGACACTTCTGACCTTTCTCCAGTTACCCGACTTGGCTTAGTAACTGCCCCTTTAGAGGTCCCTATACACTCTAACACTGCAGCTGGATGTAGCCAAGTACCTAAGGTTCTTAACAGCTAATTCTTTTCTTCTTCCAGCCAGGGCTGTCGAATCTCCATAGGTCAAGTACTGGGTTGCCTGCGGGTCCCTACCAGTTCGCCTCCTCACTGTCTGGATAGGTACAGGTTCTGCCTTTCATATCCCATGCAGGGCTGGGGTGTTACACTACTCCTCTCTTCTCCAAGTTCCATCACTAACTGTTAGCGTCGTCTCTTATTGCTGCAACACAATTCCCTCCTGGGCGTAACATTCTTGGGCTTGCATGCGTACGTTTGGTGTAAATCCAGAATTGCCCCTAAGCCTGTCCCTCCTAACACCTCAGCGGGCTTCCACGAGTTCTTCTCAGCTCTATAGCCTTCCCTTGAAACTGTGAACAGGACAAAGCTGGATGGCATGTTCCTCGGAGCTCCACCCTACCATCACCTGTCTACCATGCCTTCAGTAACCTAACTTAGCCCATTGTCCACCAGTTCTGGGTAGGGACCACCATGGATCCTACGCGATCCCGGATCCTTGCTATCAGGTTCTAGCACTTTCGCGTTGAAAAACGGGTGCATACTCCATCCGGGGCGCAATTGGAGTACGTATCATCGAGTACAGCTTCTCCATCCGATGCTTGCTATGAATCTTCTTTCTGTCCAAAACTCACGCGGTCCACTATCTTAGCCTGCCCATAGGCTAAATCCTTCACCGTAATGCGGTCCAGTGATGGAAACCTTTTCTGGTTGTGCCATTTTCTTTGCCTTTCCTGTGCTCATTGAATTGTTTATTGAATCGCTTGTCAGGCTCCCGCCTACTGTTTAACCAATTGCTCACTGCTATGGTGTATCATTGATCATCAGACACCACATCACACCAGTTTTTCCACATATCAAACTCATAAGCCATCTCAAGCAGTGACAACCTGGTGGATTCTAATGTTGAGATGTGGTATGCATACTCCGCAAGAGGTGGTAGTGAGACCCAATCCTTGCGTTGGTAGAAGGAGTGACTTTGCAAGCGCTGCTACGGTGTCTGACTAAGCCTCGCAGTTTGCACATCGGTTTTGGGCTGTGTAACGGGGACTGTGCTAGGAAGATAAATCTCAAGATTGCGACCACACCGAACAACTACAAACTTGTCGCCAGAAGCTCACACAGATGTAAGACTAAAGAAAATGGTAAAACCTAATATCGTTAAGCCTGACGCTTCAGTCATTTAACGTCTTGAGAGGATTGATTGTTGGAGTAGGAGAGTTCTCGTACAGACTTTGAGGTAGTTTTATCTTATGCCAGAAACTCCCTCATCAGTTTACTCCAAACATTCGACCACACCCTTCTTGGCTAAGAGTGATGCGACACCTCTCCTGACACACCCGTCATGCATGCATGTGTCGACACAGTCTAGTCGGTGTCTACCTTATGCGGTTATCATTTCTGGGGTGCATTTCCATTTTGCCCGCTGCAGTGAAAACGTCTGCGCATCGGTGTCTTGCCAGTGGCTAACAGTCAAGGCACCTCATGAACTAGACTATCTATGACACCCGTCCCATATGCATTGATCTGTACTAGACTCCGGAACCTACCACGAGTGGTTTCTCTAGTTGCTATTTGCGGGTACCAGGCTTCCGATGTCTTCCGCAGGACACGGTAGTCCGTGAGTGATCCCACGGGCGCTACCCATGACCACTACCTCGGATGTACCTCACCCATGGTAGGAACAATGCTTTTGGTGTCTTTGCACTTCCCTTTCAGAGCCTGTGACATTGGGGACACTTTCTGGCTTGGTACGTGTAAAACTGTGCCAGTCACCGTGGGACCACCCTGGACTACCTTTGGGACCCCAACGGTTAACACCCATTAACCCTGCCAGTTTTGGTCCGTTTTACTGTGAACAATGGGGAGGAGGTACTTCACCCTCCACGCTATGCCTCCTTGCATATCCGACGAACAGCATATAGTTGGCCGGAGGGCAGTGACATATACGATGTTGCACACATGTCGGCAAAGATTCCTCTTTGCTCGGCTGCACACAACTACGCAACTGTTTGCCCCTGCCGTCCGGGCCTCCAGGCGGGGCTGGAGGGGTATGATAGGAATAGGGCCTCCAAGTTACAGCTTCATCAAAGCAACATAGCTTGCCCAATAGCATCCCTCAGAACCCCAGATTCAAGTATCACGCATGGCTTCACGTGACAAACATTCCAGTCAATTTTCCCGAGCTCCCCGAGGGACTTCGTATTGAAAGGTAGGGTAACCCTGGTCTTTGGGCAAGGTAACCTAAGCCCCAGGGCAGGGTAACCTGATCCCGAGGGTAGGGGAACCTTGTCCGGCAGACAAGATAACTTTTGCCTGTTACCGTGTCTCCAGTTACCCGGCCTAACTGAGTAACAGCCCCTTCAGATGTTACGAAGTACGCTGACACTGCTCCCGGGTGTATCCAGAGACCCGAGTCCCTGACCAGCCAATTCTGTTAATTCATGGAGCCCGGGCCCTCGGGTCTCCGTAGGTCAAGTACTTACTTGCCTGCCAGTTCCTACTGGTTCACCTCCTGGCTACCTGTATGGGTATAGGTTGTGCCTACTATAGCTCATGTATGCTGGGTCGTTACATCACTTCCCTCTTCCGTACGGTCCGTCCCGGACCGCCAGCGTCGTCGCTTATTTCCACGACTCGATTCCCCCAAGACCCTATGGGCCTTGGGCTTGGACGGATACCTTTGGTGAAAACCCAGAATGGCCTGTAATCCTGTCCCTTCTAGCATTCCATACGGCTCCCATGAATGCTCCTCAGCCCCGCAGCCTTCCCATGAAACTAGGTACTGGACCAAGCACCACGGAAACTTCTTCTTCGCTCCTCCATACCATCGGCTGTCCCCAACAGCTTCGATAACGTAACTGGGCTCGTTGTCTGCAAGTTCCGGGGTAGGCACCTCCTTGACCCTACCTGCTGCGGGATCCCCATGATAGGGTTCGAGCAATGTGACATTGAGAATTGGGTGGATGGTCCATCTGGGGGCAGTTGGAGTTCGTCGGCTTGGCTACCCACCTGATGTTTGACCACAAAAGGGCCAAACATCCATTGGTCCAGCTTCTACATAGGACGCTAGGTGCAGATGTTCTTTGCGTTTAACAGCAGGCGGTCCGCTTTCTTTGCTTGACTAGCGGTCACCTCCTCACAGGTAACATAGTCCGGTGATGGCAACCTTTTATGGTCATGCCATTTCCGGTGCCTTTCCTGTGCCCATTGAATGGTTTCTCGAATCTCATCCCAGGTTCCTTCCTATTCCTTGACCAAGAGCTCACTGCTAGGGTGCATTGCTTGAGTATCAGACATGACACCCCACTCGTTTGTCCTTGGGTTCAACCCATAGTTGATCTCAAATGCTGACAACCTGGTGGATTCTGATGTCCAGGTGTTGTACACATACTCCGCAAGGGGTAACAGCGAAACCCACTCATCGTGTTGGTCGGGGCTGTAACTACACAAGTACTGCTCCAGTGTCTGATTAACCCTCCTGGTTTGCCCATCAGTCGCAGGGTGGAATGCAGTCTAAACATTTAGTTTCACTTCCAACAAGTGCATTAGACTCATCCAGGGCCTGGATGTGAATTGGCTATCTCGATTGGAGGTGATTGACTCTGGGAGTCCGTGAAGGCGCCAAACTTCCTTTGGGAATACCAAGGCAAGCTCCTTGATAGGTAACTCCATGGTCAGGGGTATGAAATGGGCCATTTTCGAGAATCTGTCCCCTATGACCCAGACTTGGTATACCCTTCGGACTCTGGCAGCGCTACAATGAAGTCCATTGAAATCGCTATCCGCGGCTGTATAGGAACATCAATAGGTTCTAGCAGCCTGAACTTCTGGTGCCTGGTGGACTTATTTCTTGGCTACGCATCACATGTTCGTACATAGTCGGTGATGTGCTGGTCCATCTTTGGCGAATAGAAGTTAGCCCTAACCCTGCAAACGGTTTTGTTCGTGCAGAAGTGCCCTGTGATTCGGGAGTCATGCGCAGTCTCCATGATTGTCTGCTTCAGATTCTGGCCCTTGGGAACCTACCACTTGTTCTGATACAGGAGTAAGCCCTTTTCCGTCGTGAAATGTCGGTCGACCTCTTTGTCCCCGGCAGCTGTTGTGTTCAGAATCCTTAACTACTGCTGGTCTCCAGTTATCGCTACCCGCAGTTGATCCAAAAAGAAAGACTGGAGCCGAAATCCCTGGCACACCTGCAACACTTGTGGTGGTAAGATGTCCCATTCCTGGCTCCGAACCCACTGTCCAGGGCGAATAAATGACGGTGGCGGAAAATGACTCCCCCCTTCAGGGCAGTAGTCCCTACGGTGCGACCAAGCATCCGCCTTCTCATACAACTGTCCTTCTCGGTAAACCACCTTGAAGTTAAATGGTTGCAGAAACTCCGCCCAGTGGTACTGCCTTCGGTTAAGGAGGTTGTACTATTGAATTAGTCCACATTCTTATGATCCACATAGATTACCAACTGGTCGGTTACCAAGTGCAGGAAATGATCCCATTCCTTGAACGCCTCCACGATAGCGGTCATTTCCTTGTCATCCTCATTATAATTAATCTCCAGTGGGTGAAACTGCGTACTATGGCAGGCCACTGGATGCCATCTCTCATCTTCACAGAACTGGGAGAGAACGGCTCCTAATGCAAAGTCACTAGCGTCGGTTTCTAGCTGTGTTGGCCCTTCAGGGTCAAAATGTGCTAGGATAGGTTTGGACGTGAACGTTTCCTTCAAAGGGTTGAAGGCCTGCTCACATGCAGGTGTCTATTACCATCGGACTTCCCTCTTTGTCAAGTCTGTCAGAGCTTTCGCTATCTTGCTGAAACCTTCTATGAACCAATGATAGAGGTTGGCAAAGCCTATAAAGCTTCGAACATTGACGACGCATGTCGTAGGTGCCCAATCCCCGCCTCTCTGCACCTTCTCCGACACCTTAGAGATCCCCATATCGGAGATCTTGTATCTGCGGAATTCAACCTCCCGTTTGTGGAAACTGGCCCTCTTGATGCTCACATATAGTCTAGCTTTCCGCAATTTCTCCAGCACACTTCTCACTATGGTGACATGCTCTTCCATAGTTCCGCAGTAGATCAAGATGGTATCCATGTACGCGATGACTGCGTCATCCATGAGATCCCGAAAAACCTGGTTTATCATTCTTTGGAACGTTGCGGGGGCATTACGTAACCCAAACGGCATGACTGTGTATTCATACAGTCCATATCTGCACCGGTAGGCCGTCTTCCATTCATCACCTTCTGACATCCTCACAAGGTGGTAGCCGTTCTTGAAGTCCAACTTGGTGAACACAGCAGCTTTTCCTAACCCATCTCGCAGTTCATTCATCAACGGTAGAGGATACTTGCTTTTCACCCTGATTTTGTGCAGCCCTCATTAATCTATTACCAGTCTTAATGTACCATCCGGTTTTGGCACGAAGAGGATAGTGGCTGCTGCTAAGGAACTGGATCGCCATGGCATTCCTGTTCGGAGCATGTTATTGAGATATTCCCGGAGTGCCTTAATCTCCTTTTCCTATAACGGATAGATAGGCCCAAACGGAGGTTGAGTTCCGGGTTGCAACTCGATCCTATGGTCATATTGCCAGTGCTCTAGTAACGCCTCTATCCATTCTTGACTGAAGATATCCCTATAGTTCTTATACTCAAGGAGTAGCTTAACCGTAATGTTGGCACCTTGAACATTGGGGAATTGCACAATTCCCAACAGGTATACATTACTAGGGTCTTTGGCAAGTAACTCTTCATCAGTCATAAACACTAACCTCCCCTGCTCTGCCAGGCAGGTAGCCTTGCAGAAATCTGAGTGCCAGGTTAGTGAGCCAGTCTTCCAATCTATGAGAGGGTTATGGTCACGTAACCAAGACATAGGTAGGTAACCATCCACCTGGGTGTCGGGTATATCTGCGACTTCAGAGCGCATGTCACAGTGGTGTTCACCTATCCTCCTCTCTAATGACTTGGTATAGTATAGACCTGACCCAGGAATGTGATTACCGCGGAGGTCGCTTATCGGCACGTGGACCTTTCATCGCATACAAGGCGCCAGAGTCTGCTTAACCTATCGGCTACGCATTACCGGCCCAGTAGCTCCACTATCGAGTAGCAGCAGCGCTTTAGCGCTAACCTCTCTTGCTCCTACCTTCCAGTCTAACTTGACCCGCAGGTGGGTAGACTTGATATGACGAGGCAAGTTGTCACGCTTCTGCCTCTTCGCTTGTTTGGTAACTTAGTCATCTTAGTTTAGTAATCCCCTTTAGTCTCTTACCTTTTGATACAATAGCGGCCCCAACGGGTCAGTAAATGTTAAAGGGTTGGGATTCGTCTTTTATCAACAACAAGGGTGCTTATGATCGCGCCCGAATGATTTTGGTCACCGAACCCTCCTCCGCTAAACTTGAAAATCGCATGATTTATTTGATCAAGTACAGCCTGAACCAATTCCGTTTGTACCAATAATAACAATTTTTTTTCCCCGAGGTGGGTAGAAGTCCCATGTCGGACCGGTTCCCAGCGAAGCAGCCTTGCTTCCCCCATGTCGAGCCTCTCCTCGAGCAGGACCTCACCCAGGCTTATTTGAAATAATGTCCTATGACCTGCCCATCCAGCTAAGCAAATTCTGAAAGAAATACGTATAACTTGAACAAAGGATATAACCTGAAACCCAACAAAGGAGAGATAGCCCAGCCCACGGCGCATGGCCGGCAACACCTACCTGCGCACACCACCTGGGTGTAGTCAGTATCAGGGTCGTTTATGTGGTAGAGGGGTATTAACCCATCTCCAAAGCCACCTCTGTGCCTCATGACCATCTATTCCTCAGCGGTGTATAGCCACGGGTTAATAAGGTTGCACCGTAAACAGAATCCGTTGTTACCTATTCTGAGCCGTCAGTATCAACCTCCATGATCTGAGGTGATGCCTGGCGGACTCCAAGTATCTTTAATGAGGAAGCCGGAGGGGGCGCTTCAGTGCACTTTAGTTGCTTGTCTGTTCCTGTGGGTTCGCTTACCGGGGCTGACCCTTTCAACCTATGGGCCTGTTTGGAGGAACTAACGACCAGGGCCGTCACGGGACACTCTCTGCAAAAGTGACCTGTTTGACCACACTTGGTGCACTGATTGTGCTTCTTCCGGTGTTCGGTCAAAGTCGATGGGGTTTCCTTATGCGCTATTGCATACTCAGAAGCTGCCAGCTTTGCCTGTTTCCCCGCGTTGAAATTAATAGGTTTGGCAGACCTCTGATTTGGTCTGCCCGAACCCTTTTCCTTCTTCTGGAACCTGCCGGATGTCGAGGATTTATCTTCCCTCTTTTCAGCAGGTTGAGACTGGGGGGCTGGGTGCACGACGCTGTTACTGAACTGGTTGTTGTCCTCCAGCATGTGCCCGACCTTCTGGAGAAGTTCCAGGTACTTGTTCAGGTTGATCGGATGGGGCTCCTTAAGTGCCCATGCATTCTGAACCTCTTTTGTGATGCCTGATCGAACCTTGTCTCATACCTGTACTGCATCTGTATAGCTAAGCTTGTACATATAATCCATTATCTTATCCAGATACTCATCAATGTGATGGGGCTTTATGACAAGGTCTCGCTACTTGAGAAGGGAGCGATCTCGCTCGCCCTGGTCTCAGCCGAAATTTCGTTCCAGCCGTTCTCTGAACCCTTTCCCTGTCCTTAAGGGGTGGCCATCTTTGACAGCAACGCCAGTGTGCGTGGTGGCTTCCTTGTTAATGTGCCCATGCAACCCCAGATACCATGCCCGGGCAGATTCTTCAAGAAGAGGGATCACCAAGTTTACCTTATCCATGTCGGTTAACTTACAATCCGTAAAGTATTCAAATTTGACCTCTACCAAGGTCAAGAAGCTTGCGGGTTCTGTAACTTTGCTCTTGAATGGAGAGATACTGCTCAGCTTCTCTGGCTTCGCCTGCCAGTGTCTTGGTGTTGGCCTGGAAGCTGAACCAGTACCCCTCAGGGCTCTCACCAGCATCTTGGCCCGGCGATCCTACTGTCATTTCTTCTCCTTGCTCCAGTCAGCCTTGCAAGCACCAAGGAAGAGGGTCAAATCCAGGAGAGAATCTCCATCGTCATCATCATACGAGCCGTGATGGTCAGAGTCCCCTGGATCTCCACCCGATCCTACTGTCATTTCTTCTCCTTGCTCCAGTCAGCCTTGCAAGCACCAAGGAAGAGGTCAAAATCCAGGAGAGAATCTCCATCGTCATCATCATACGAGCCGTGATGGTCGGAGTCCCCTGGATCTCCGCCTGCTCCCGCCGCACCACCTCCACGGGGGGCATTCCCTTCCCCACTACCTCCCCTGTCCCGCCTTGGGATTCCCGGGGTCTATTGTACCTATCAAACCATTCCTCCTGGGCATCCCGGTTACCATCCTCCGGGGGGTTAGCTCCTGATGGTCCAGATGCTGGTGGTGGAACAGGGCGTCGCCCAGTCGTAGTGGTTGGGTTGGGCGCTGTCTGTGTTATCCGCAGTAGAGACTGCAACTCTGGACAACGCAAGGGTTGCATCGGGGGGCCAGTGTGCCTCCATGACCCACAGTACCCACATGTTGGTCGTCCATCTCCTTCTTTCTGCCTCCTTCTATGCCTCACCGGGGTCTGTGGTCCCTTCCTACACCCATAGGAGTGGTAATGAATCCACCCCATTCGGGTCTCTTCTGACTTACAGCCTGATAGGCAGAACTCATCTTGGGTGTCCAAATGGCCACTTGTGATGGTGCGGAGACTGGCGGGATGACTTGGCTTCGCGCATGCCGTGGGGGCGACTGGTGGCCAAGGAACAGGGTGAGCAGGCGTCCCAGGTCCATGGATTAGAGTCCCTCGTGACGGAGCCATGGGTCTTCGCTTCTCCCCGCCTCTTACCTGTTCAAAGAATCCAGGTGACACTGCGCGAAGTGGCCAGAACCCTGGGGTAGCTGATACTGCTGCTGGAAATGCTGTGGCAGGGAAGGTATCTAGAGCAGGCAACAAAACTGGCAGAGGTGTGGGTCTTGGAGCGGGGATGGCAGGTATGGGAGTTGCAACTGCAGGTGTTGCTGGGGAAATGTTTGGAGCTGGGGTCAGATGAGGGGTAGGATCAGGTGTATCTGGTGCTATGATACCCTTTGGTTTGGACGTCCTTTTCCTTACTTGATGTCCATCGGTTGGCCCGACCATTGGGCTGCCCGACCTACTACAGGTATTGGAGGGGGGGACCGACAGGGAGCCTGTAGATGCTCTTGAGAAGGAGGAGGTATAACTGTAGCCCTCATCTTTCAGGCTTTCCAACATCCGTATACCGATTGGGAGCAAGTATGCCCTCCACTGGTGCTCTCTGACTCTCATGGCCAACCCCATGCCGAAGTTCTCGGGCTTGGTATCAATGAGCTAGAGTGGGGGCACGGCCTCTAACATCAGTACATTATTCTCAGCATCAATACTATACCCTCCTTCAAAAGGCTTTTCCAAGGTTGCCATCCGTGTAACGTGTTCGGGCTAGGCCCTAGTCACTTATCGGTACGATAGGAGCAGATTGCTTCGTGGTCAACACGAAACGAGCGCTGCTTGCTAAAGGAGGCTTCGAACGGGGTGTAATAGGAGATCAAAGAAGTAACCGTTCAACCAAGTATATTTAAGAATACTATCTGTGGAAGTCT
>PYWC01000005.1:2342603-2411245 GCA_003182015.1 Tuber magnatum
GAAGTAACCGTTCAACCAAGTATATTTAAGAATACTATCTGTCGAAGTCTGCTGTTTCCATCGCGGGAATCAGCGGTCTTTAAATACAGCATATCGCTTATTTCCAGTATGAGCGATATTGCAAAACAATGTGTGTATCAACCGATAGCACAAGAAACAATACAAGTATCAAACGATACTGTGAAACCAAACATAAAACAATCTGTGTATCAACCGATAGCACACGAAACAATACAAGTATCAAGCGATACTGTGAAACCAAACATAAAACCCTAGTAACCCGTACCGGTTACAATCCGAGTCTTCAATGCCTGCTGATCTCTTATCATCCGCAGGTATGCCTCCTGCTGCACCTTCATCCATTCCACCGCTGCCGTAGTGATCTATGTTCGGAACACTTGCGGCTGCTGGGTGTTCCAGTTCTTAAGCTCCTGCTGCGCTGGCTGAATCGACTTGGCTACTTCTCGGATGATGTACGGTTCGAGGAATTCGTGGGAGAACTCACTGAAGGGAATCCGGTGCGGAGGGGGAGGGTGCATGTTGTGGACTAGGGTAGGGTCTTGGAAAAATAAAAGCTCCGTGGCGTGACGGTCTGTAATCAGGAGATCAAGACATTCAAGGGGTAACTGAATAGGCGTGGCACCCAAGAACAGCTGGTGGCCGTCGCAGTCAATACCAAGAACATCCGCAAAAACCGACGCATGAAACGTGTGGGCGGTGTTTTCGTCAAGGTCAAGGTCTGAATCGGAGTTGGATTCCATTCTTGTTCACTGTGCGGTACTAGCCATTGCCCTTTCCACCCGGGGCTACTGGTTCTAGACCAGCTTAGCAGTATTCACGCAAGGTCAGTGCCGAAGGTCAGACACGATTAATCAGGGGAGGAGTTAAGCGAGGAGCTCGCTTAACGGTACACAGTAATGGGGGCTCCCCTAGGAAGATGGATCCCAAGGTTGCGACCCCACCGAACAACTTCAAACTTACGGCCCAAAGTTCAAACAGATATAAGACTAAAGAAAGCGGTAAAACTTAATATAGTTAAGCCTGACGCTGCACTCAATTATGATCTCGAGAGGATTGATTGTTGGAGTAGGACAGTTCTCGCATAGACCTGAAGGTACCTTTGTCTTATGTCAGCAACTCCCCTGTGAGTTTACTCTAAGCATTCGAGCACACCCTTCTCCGCTAAGGGTGGTCCAACACCTCTCCTGGCACACCCTTCGGGCATGCATGTGGCGACACACTCTAGGCAGTGTTCACCTTATGCGGTTATCGTTTCTATGCTGCATTTCCCTTGTGCCCGCCGGAGTGAAAGCTTCTGCGCATTGGTGTCTTGCCAGTGGCTAACAGTCAAGGCACCTCATAAACTAGACTACCTATGACGTGGTTCCCATATGCATTGATCTCTCCTTGACCCCGCAAGGTACCGCAAGCAGTTTCTCCATTTGCTATTTAGGTGTCCCAGGTTTCCGATGTCTTCCGCAGGACACAGTAGTCCGCGTGTGATCCAACAGGGTGCTACCCATGACCACTACCTCGGATCTACCTTACCTGTCGTAGGAATCATGCTTTCAGTGTCTCTGCACTTCCCTTCGAGAGCCTATAGCATTGGGGACACTTTCGGGCTTCGTAGGTGTAAAACTCTCCCAGTCGCCCTGGCACCACCCGGGACTACCTTTGGGACCCCCACAGTTAAGACCCATTAACACCGTGGGCTTTGGTCCGTTTCACTCCGAACAACTTGGAGGAGGTACTCCACCTTCCACCCTATGCCCCCTCGTATATCCTGTGACCCGCCTACAGTCGACCAGTCAGCAGTGATGTATACGGTGTTGCAAGCATGTCGGCAAAGATTCCTCCTTGCTAGGCTGCACACAACTACACAACCGTTAGCCCATGCCGTCCGGGCCTCAAGGCGGGGCCGGAGGGGTATGATAGGAATAATGTCTCCAATTTGCAGCTTCATCAAAGCTACGTAGCTCGCCCAATACCATCCCCTAGAACCCCAGATTCAAGTATCATTCATGGCTTTGCATAACGAACATTCCAGTCAATTTTCCCGAGCTCCCCCAGGGACTTCATATGGGAAGGTAGGGTAACTCAGAACTTTGGGGAGGGTAACCTGATCCCGAGGGTAGGGTAACCTTGTCTGGCAGACAAGATCACTTTTCCCACTTATCCAGTCCCCAGTTACCCGGCCTCGCTATGCAACTGCCCCTTCAGAAGTCAGTAAGTACGCAGACACCGCTCCCAGGTGTATCCATGTACCTAAGTCCCTGACAAGCCAATCCTGTTCATTCTTGGAGCCTGGGCCATCAGGTCTCCGTAGGTCAAGTACTTACTTGCCTGCCGGTGCCTACTGGTTCGCCTCCTGCCTACCTGTATGGATGGAGGTTCCGTTTGCTATAGCACCTGTATACCGGGTCATTACAGGCTGGGAAGTTATGGAAACCTTTAGTTTTGCTTGCACCGCACACATCAGACTCATTCAGAACTTGGATGTAAATCCGGCATCTTGGTCACAGATGATTGACTCTAGGAGTCCATGAAGGCAAAAAACCTCCGGCATGAATATCAAGCTGAGCTCCTTGACCGGTACCTCGGTAGTCTGCAGTATAGATTGTGATATCCTCGAAAATCTGTCCATAATGACTCGGATTTTGGTATCCCCCTGTGACTCACGCAGCACTACAATAAAGTCCATTGAAATGGCTGTCCCAGGGCGCATAGGAAGATCAATAGGTTGCGGAAGACCAGACCTCTTGTCCCTGATGGACTTCCTGCTTTGGCACATACCGTGTATTCTCACGTAGTCTGTAATATGCTCGCGCATCTTATGCGAATAGAAGTTAGTCCTAACCCTGTCAATGGTTTTGTAAGTACTGAAGTGTCTTGCGATTCTGCAGTCATCTTCAGCCTGTATGATTGTCAGCTTTGGATTCGGACCCTTGGGAACGTACCACCTGTTCTTATACAGGAGCAAGTGCTTTTCTGTCGTGAAGTGTTGGTCAACCTCTTTGTTACTAGCAGTCATTGCCTTCAGGATCCTTACGTATTGCTGGACCTATTTTATCACTACCCACTGTTGATCCAAAAAGGAAGACTGGAGCTCAAACCCTTGGCACACCGGGAATACCAGTGGTTGCAGGTGCTTCTTTCCTGGCTCCCAACCCCTAGTCCGGGGCGAAGAAATAACTGTGGCAGAAAATCACTACCCCCTTCTGCACGGTAGTCCCTAGGCCGCCATACAGCATCACTCTTCTCCTTCAACCGCCCTTTACGGTAAGCCACCTTGCAGTTAAATGATTGCAGGAATTCAGACCCGCAGTGCAGCCTGCGATTAAGGACCTTAGTGCTGTTGTGGTACTCCAAATCCCTCGGATCCAGATAGATCGCCAGTTGGTCTATTACCCAGTGGAGGAGATGATCCCATTCCTTGACTGCTGCCACGTTGACAGTTATTTCCTTGTTATGGTCATTATAATTAATATCCGCTAGGTGAAACTTCCCACCATAATAGGCCACAGGAGGCCAGGTCTCAACTTCAGAGAAGTAGGGGAGGACAGCTAGTAATACAAAGCTACTAAGGTCGGGTTCTAGCTGCGTTGACTGTTCATTGGCAAAATGTCCTAGGATAGGTTTAGATGTGAATGCTTTCTTCAAATGGTTAAAGGCCTGCTCTCAAGCAGTTGTCCATTCCGATTAGAGATACTTCTTTGTCAAGTCTCTCAGAGGTTTTCCTATCATGCTGAAACCATATATGAACTAGGAATGGAAGTTGGCAAACCCCATAAACCTTTTGAGGTTGACTAAATATGTTGAGGTGCCCAATCCCTGATTCTTTGCCCCTTCTCCAATAACATAGAGATCCCCATATCAGAGATCTTGAATCCAAGGAATTCAACTTCCCGTTGATGGAAATTGCACTCCTTCATACTTATGCATGGTCTGGCTTTCCACAACTTCTCCATCATGTACTGGACTGACAATACTTGCTCTTCTATGGTTTTGGAGTAGATCAGGATGTCATCCATGTATGTAACCAACTCCCTCATCCAAGAGGTCATGGAAGAACTCATTTCTCCAGCTCTGGTAAGCTGCTGGGGCATTACATAACCCAAGCAGCATGACTGTGTATTCATCCAGTCCACATCTGCATTGGAAGGCCGCCTTCTATTCCTCACCTTCTGCCATACTGAGCAGGTGGTACCGATTCTGTAAGTGCACCTTTGTGAACAGAACAGCCTTTCCTGACCTGTCGCGCAGTTTGTTCATCAGGGGTAGATGATACGGACTCCTAACTACCCTTTTGTTCCGCCCTGGGTAATCTATTACCAATCTTAATATACCATGTGGCTTTGGCACGAAGAGGATAGGGACTGTTGGGGAGGAAATGGATAGCCATGGCTTTGCAATTTGTGATATCTAGTTGAGATATTCCCTGAGTGGCTTAAGCTCCTTTTCCGACAACAGATAGATAGGCCCAAGTAGAGGTTCAGTCCCTGATTGCAACTTGACCATATGGTCAAACTTCGAGTCCTCTGGCAACACCTGCAGTGGGTCTTGGCTGGAGCATTCCCCACAGTCCTTATACTCGCTAGGCAGCTTGGCCGTGTTATTGGCACCTTCCTTGTCGGAGAATTGCACAATTCCCTGGAGGTACATATTACTCAGGTCTTTAGGTATTAAGCCGTCATTGGCCATGACTACTAACTCCCCGCACCCTGCTATGCAGTTAGCCTTGCAGAAATCCAAGTGCCAGGTTAGTGATCCTGTATTCCAATCCATGTCAGGGTTATGGTCCATGACCTAAGACATAGGTAAATACCACTCCAACTTGGTGTTGGGCATATCTACGACTTCACAGCACATCCCTTTATAGTGGTTGCCTATCCTCATCTGCAATAACTTGGTCTGGTGCTGACCTGACACAACAATGTATTCACCGCTTGCGTCACTTATTGGCACGTATACCTTTCGCTGAACAAAAGCTGTCTGAGTCTGTTTAACCCATCGGCTGCTAAGGGCTGGCCTAGTACCTCCACAGTCCAGTAGTAGCAGCGCTTCCACGGGCAGTGGTCTAGCTACAATCTGCCCGTCTCGCTGCATCCATAGGACAATAGACTGAGCATGAGGAGGCAACTTGTCACATTTCTGACTCTTTGCATGTCGTAGGGACAAAGTCATCTTGGCTTAATAATTTTGGTCGCTTGCTTTTCAACACCAGAGCGGCCACAATCCGTAGGATAATGTTAAGAGATTGGGATTTGTTTATCAAATTGCTAGGATGTTTACTATGATACCAGCATGACTTTGGGTACTAAACACTCCTCAGGCAACCTGGGAAATAACACGTGTTATGTGATCAAGTCCTACCTGAACCAATCCCGGCGGTACTAAACATAATAATTTTTCCGAGGTGGGTAGCGGTCCACTGTCAGACCAGTTCCAAGTGAAGCATCTTTCCTTCCCAAATGTCGAACATCTCCTCCAGTAAGACCTTACCCGGCGTCCACCCAAATAATGTCCTATGCCCTACCCATCTAGCTAAGGAAATCCAGAAAGAAATGCGGAAATTAGAGCTAAGCAAATGACCAGCAACCCAACAAAGGTGAGATAGCCCATTCTACAGTGCGCAGCCTGCCACATCTATCTGCCCATACCACCTGGGTGTAGTGAGTACCAGGCTTGTTCGTGTAGTAGACAGGTACTTACCCATCCCCAAAGACGATTCCTGCGTTCCTTTCTATCCATCCCTCCTGACTCTATAGATGCGGTTTAGCAACCGTATACCTTAAGCAAAATAGGTCCTTGCCTATTGGGAGCCATCAATATCAACATCCATGATGTGAAGTGATGCCTGTCGGACTTCAAGTATCTTCGACGCGGAAGCCGGAGGTACTGCTTCAATGCCCTTTAGCTACTTCCCTGTAGCAGAGGCCTTGCTTACTAGTACTGCCCATTTCCACCTGGGAGCCTGCTTGGATGAACTAACGACTTAGGACACTGTGGTACACTTCATCCAGACGTGTCCTGTTTCTCCACATGCGGCGCACTGGTTCTACTTTCTGTCATGTTGAATCACAGCCGATTGGATAGCCTTATGTGTCATATCATACTCGGAAGGCGCCGGCTTTGCCTGCTTCCCTGAGTTGAAATTGGTATGTTTGGCAGGTCTCTGCTTCTATCTGCGCAAACCCTTTTCCTTCACTTTAAACATTTCACAAGTCCATGACCTATCATCGTTCTTGTTGGTTGGCTTACACTATTGGACAGAATAGATTAAGAGGTTACTAACCTGGTTGTTGTCTTCCCGCATATGTCTAAGCTTCTGAGGAACACCAAGGTGGTCATTCTAGTGGCTTAGGTGGGACTCTTTAAGTGCCCACACATTCCGAACCTCTTGGGTAATTCCTGACCACAGCTTACCATGTACCTGCACTGGGTCAGTATAGCTCAGCTTCCACATGTGGTCAATTATCTTGTTCGGGTACTTATTAAGTACATGTGGCTTCATCACTAGATCCTGCCACTGGAGAAGCGATCGGTCGGGCTCTCCTTGGTCACTGCGGAAACTTCGTCGCAGCCGTTCTCGCAATCCTTCCCCTGTGTACAATGGGTTGCTGTTGTTAACAGGTACTCCAGTACACCCGGCTGACTGCTTATTGATATGCGAGTGCCGCCCTAAATACCATGCCTGAGGGGAGTCTTCTAAGAGGTGTACCAGCAGGTTTACCTCGCCCATGTCGGTCAACCTGCACCCATCAAGGTACTCAAACTTAATCTGCACCAGCGTCAGGCAGCCGGTCAGTGTGGTGACCTTTCCTTAAACACCGGAAAGGCAGTCATAGTTTCTGGCTTCTTCTGCACCTGTGTAGAGCATCGCCAGGAGGTCCGTCTGCCCGATAATTCCCATGATAGGGTCTTAGTACGGCGTTCCTTGGGTCGCTCCTTCACGTGGCACCAATTATCCTTGAAAGTGCCAGGAAAGAGGGTTAAATCAGGGTCACAATCGGCATCATCAGGAACCGCATTTTGATGGTCAAAGTCCCCCTGGACCTCGTCTTGCACCCACTGTGCCACTGCCAGGTGGCGCATTTCCGCCTCCACCTCCTGCTCCGTTTCCGCCTTGGGTTTCCCCTGGCCTGTTGTAACTATTAAAATGTACCTCCTGGCCATCTTGGCTTCCATCGTCACAGGGGTTAGCCCCTGCTGGTACTGATGCCAGTGGTGGAATAGGGCATCACCCATTAGGAGAAATCGCGTTACAGGCTGCTGGACCTAAGCGAAGAAATGCCTCAAGCTCTGGACCACTCTGGGGTTGTAGTGGGGGGCCAGCATGCCTCCATAAGCCGCAATACCCACATGTTGGTTGTCTATCTCCTGCCTTCTGCTTTCTTCCATGTCTCAACAGATGCTGGGGTCCAGTCCTGCACCTATTTCAGGCGTAATAAATCTCCCACATGCGGGTCCTTATCCCTGCGGACCCTGACCGACCGACTCGTCTTAGCTGTTCAACTCTCCGCTAGTCGTCGTAGTGAGCAGCGATGGAACAGTTGGTTATGAGTGGGCACAGGGCATCGCTGATGCCCCAGAAGCAAAGCGGGCGGGTGTCCCGGCCACGTAGATTGGAGTTCCCTGTAATGGTACTATGGGTCCTCAGTCTTGCTAGTGCTGTACCTGCTCACAAAGTCTAGATAGCGCTGCCCCCAGTGGCGGGAAGCTATACTGCTGGTGGAAAGGTTATGGTAAAATTGAGGTCAGGGACGGTCAATGAGACTGGTAGAGGTGTAGGACTTGGGGTGGCGATGGGAGGTATGGGAGTTACGGCTGAAGGTGTTCCCGAAGAAATGATAGGAGCTGGGGTCGGACGAGAAGCAGGGTCAGGCGTATCTAGTGCTGTGATACCCATTGGACGCAGAGTCCTCTCCTGGACACGACGTCCATCCGTTGGTCCAATCGCCGCACTTCCCGAATGACTGCGGGCCATTGGACAGGGGAAAGATAGAGAACCCATAGATGCTTGAGTGAAGCAGGGGTATAGCTCTAGCCTTCATCCTGGAGGCTTTCTAAGATCAGTATACCAACTGGGCGTAGGTACGACCTCCATTATTCCTCTCTGGCTCCCATAACCCATTCCATCAGGATATGGTCAGGCTTGGTATCAACCAGACGAAGTCGGAGAGTGGACTCCCTTATCAGGACATCAGTCCTGGCGTCAATGGTATACTCTCATTCCAATGCCTTTTGCCACCCTGCTATCCAGTACTTTAGCTCTTGCTCATATTTGAGCATCTACAGGCATGCCTCCTGTTGCACTGTCCATCATTCCGCTGCTGCCATAGTAATCTGTTTCTGGAGCACCTTCTGCTTCTGCTTGTTCACATTTGTCACTTCCCACTTGGCTTCATCGATCGACTTAACTAACTCAGAGAGGATGTGACGTTCAACCAAGCTGTAGAAGAAGTTACCGAAGGGGATGCCTCCTGGCTGGGTAGACCCCATATTGTGGATGAGGGTAGAATCTTAGAGATATGAAAGTGCCGCAGCGTGAGGGTCTGTAATCATAAGCTCAACACATTCATCAGTTAACTGAATAGGGGCTGCCTCTAGGCGCAATTGGTAGCAGTCCCAGTCAATACCACAGACGCCTGGAAAAACCCAGGCAAAAAACGTGTTGCTGGTTTCTTTGTCACGATGAAGGTCTGAATCCGAGTTGGATTCTATGCGGGTCGAACTTTGGTACTGGCCATTGCCTTTCACCGACGGAGCTACTTGTTCCAGACATGCCTACCGGTTTTCAGGCGAGGTCTGTTCTGAAGGTTGAAACCCAATTAATCAGGAGAGGGGTTCAGCAAGGAGGCCGCTTAATGATAAGCTGTAATGGAGCACCCCTAGCAAAATAGATCCCCAGGTTGTGACTCTGCGGAACTACCTCAAACGTATCACCAAAGGTACAGACTGATATAAGAGTAAAGTAAACGGTAAACCTTAATATCATTATGCCTGACGCTTCACGCGATTAAGGTCTTGAAAGAATTGATTGCTGGAGTAGTAGAGTTCCCACATAGACTTTCAGGTAGTTTTATCATATGCCAGAAACTCCCCAACAGTTTATTGCAACCATTCAAGCACTCCCTGCTCCACACAGGGTGGTCCCACGTGTCCCCTGGGACACCCTTTGGCCATGTATGTGTCAAAAGACTCTTGACAGCGTTGACCTTACGGGCTTATTATTTCTGCGATGCATTACCATTTTGCCCCCTGGAGTGAAAACCTATTCGCCTCACTGCTTTGGCAGTGGCCAACAGTTAAGACACCTGATGAACTGGACTATTGATAACAGTCTTCCAATATACATTGATCTCTACATGACCCCAGAACCAACCATGAGCGGTTTATCCATCCACTTTTTATGCATCTCAGGGTTCCGGGGTTGTGACCACCAACTCAGATTGACTTTAGCGGTGGGAGGACTCATGCTGTTCGTGTCTTGGGACTTCCCTTTCTGAGCCTATGGCCTTGGGCACATGTCGGGCCTTGGTAGGTGGAAAACTCTCCTGCTAGGCCCAGCATCAGCCGGGACTTCCGTTGGGACAAGCACAGTTAACTCCCGTTAACCATGCCAGTTCTGGTCCGTTTCACTCCCCACAAGTTCGCACAGGTACTCCAGCTTCCCACCCCTGTCTCCCTATGCATCCTGTGAACAACTTAGGGTCGACAGGGCAGCAATAATGTATACGGCATTGCAATCAGGTCTCCTAAGATTCCTTTTTACTACATTGCACACGACTACATAACCGTTTGCCCCTGATATCCGAGCCTTAAGGCGGGGCGGGAGGGGCATGACAGGAGTAATGACTCCAATTTACAACTCCTTTAGAGCTGAATAGCTCGCCCAATAGCATCTCCTGGAACCCCAGATGCCACTATTCTGCGCGGCTTCCGATGACAATCATTCCGGTCATTTTTCCCTAACTCCCTGTGGGACTTCATATTGAAAGGTAGCCTAACTCAGGACCTTGAACAGGGTAACTTGAGTGCCATGGCAGGGTAACCTGATTCTGAGGATAGGATAACCAGGTCCAGTGGACAAGAGGACTTTACTCTGTTACCCTTTCTATTCGGTCACCGGAGATAGACACTTCCGAGCTCTCTCTGGTTGGCTGGTTTGTCAGAGCAACTGCTACTTCAGAGGTCCCTAAGCACGCTGACAATGCTCCTGGGTATAGGCAAGTACCTAAGTACCTTGCGAAATAATCTAGTTCATCGCGGAGGCTCGGCCATTGGGTCCCTATAGGTCAAGTACTTACTTGCCTGCTTGTTCCTACTAGTTTCCCTCCTGGCTGCCTGTGTGGGTGTAATTTCTAGCTGCCACAGCTCATGTATGCAGGGTCGTTATAGTGTCCGCAAATTCCCGCAGTCAATTAGCCAGATTTCATTTACATTGCTGCGTTTAGCTGTATCTATAAGACATTCAGAGCTGAGGTTTTGGGTTCTAATCTCTTCTGATTGTAGCAGGCGGCTCACTGCAATCAGTCTCAGTACCCAATTCATATTTTTTCTCCGATTTGAGCTTAATGTCTTATTCTACGGCGGCCGCAATTTTGTCTACCAGATTTCCAGTTGAGCCGTCAGGACCAGGGTTTCTGGGTGGGTCTGAACCACACCCAGAATGTGAAACATCAGAAAAACGGTTTTCAACAGATTAAACATTTTCTTCAATACCGTGTGACAGTGTGTGATTCTTCCAACCACATACCATTGTACAAGCAAATGACATGCAACAGGTCCAATGGGAGGCAAAGAACTATCTGTTGCAATCTCCTCGTGTTGCGAACATGCAAGATATATGCCAGTGTGCCATGTTTTAACCATGACCTTTATTAAGATTCCCTAATATTCTACTAGCACTACCTGCATCAGTTGCAGAATGGTAAGTCATGCAGCCAGCTGATACATCATGTTGCTAACAGGGACTGGCGCCAAGCAGACACCATAGCAGATGTTATTGGATCTGTAACATCAAGGCCAAGAAACTCATCCAATGGCTGTACCTACAGGCAGTCAAACCAACCAATACAGAGTTCGTACAATTTACCACCCGACTTGACATGGGCACTCAGACCACCGCAAAAACACTGTAGAAAAGCCCGATATAGGCCATGGGATATCGGGAACAGGGGTGGGATCAGTTTCCACATGCAGAGTGGGAAACCATTCTGCTAAGCGACAGTGGGAATCATGACTGTCCAACCTGACATACAGCTAATAGAACGGAATTGGTTAGTAAGCCTGATAAGGAATACAATTCGGCTTCCGATATCATTGTGTGAGAATGGTCTGATCAGTCATAAAAGATAGATAAACACAGAAATAGTCCCCTGACAACTGTATGAATATAGCAAATGCCAGGATTACTGGAAAAGGCGCTAGCCAGTGAGATACTGAGCACCCATTGACAGACCATCCACTGTCCACTATATACTTTACCAATGATCCTATGATTCAGTATAGGACCACACTGGTTCCTGATGGCAATTGAAACTACATCTGCTATCAGTGGCTTGAGTATGGTCGTTGAATTGACCACATCACAGAATTATCATATCAGGCTGTACATTCCCCCCCAGTACAATACACCCTCAAGGGAAGAGGCAGCAACAGTAGTATGGGCAAAGGCTGTGATTCCGGGGTACACCCAGTTTGATTACCCATTCCCAAGTGTTGTTTCCTTGACCTTGGGGGTAGACTGTGTTCTGCTTCTGCCGCATGGCGAGATTTGTGATGCAGGACATATTGACCTAGTAGAGGAAAGTATAAAGATGGTAAGTAGACATATTGACCAAGAGGCAGATGCCAGCTACAGGGGTGGTAGCCACAGGGAAATGTATCCAATAAGCACTAGGGGGTAGGATCCCAGTATCTTCGTAAGCTAAAATACAACATTTTAACATTATCTTATCTACACGAATGTAATCCAATGGTTTTTCCATCTGGGTTGGACTAACCACTAGAAGAATCTAGATTTATATGCACCATGCAGAGGCAAGAGGTTGCCCTTAAGTTGATACTGGAAGCCTTCCGGCAATAGCCAAGTGTCCCAGCCGCCTGGCAGGGGATTGATAGTAGTAGGTTATTAGTCACAACCCTAGAGACTGCAGTGTCAATGGTTCCAACCTAGGAGGACAGGCTGGTTAATAAAGGTTTGCTGTAAGGGAACATCATAGAAACTGATGGAAGTTTCCAGCTGGGTAGGAGGAAAGGGTTAGGGATGTTAGGAATGTTAGGGATTTGTCAGTGGAAGATTTTCCTTTGGTTATATAAATAGCTGTGCCCCTCTTAGGTCTGATTTCTTTACACAACCTAGTAATTTTCTGTCTACACCAGTACTGAGAAATTACAACTTTGTTCGTACATCCCATCACTGCAAACTCTGAACCCTGACCCTAAACCCCAAGACCTTTTTCTTGAACTACTTGAACCTAGACGCAAACAGGTCTTATTTGTATACTTGCACCTCTATCTTGCCTTGCCTACAGTGGTGTGCCTAGCACTATCTGGTTGGAGCCCAGTACAGACACTTCCCATTATACAAGGTTGCGTTACCTAGGGTCCAACTCCCACTACATGAGATCACAATCTATTGAAATAACCTGGTAGCTTTTGACCAATCTGAATCAGACCACCTGCCTGTTTAAGGAGCTGTTAGACAATCTTAGCGACTACCAGGGATACAACTATCTCACCCACATCTGAGATATCCTTCGCTAGACTGTAAACCTACTAGTCCCTGCCAGGTTCCCTACTATTGCGCGGCTGTAAGGGCGACTAGAAACTTTAGCAGAAGTACCCCTGACCCTATCCCTCAAAGGGTAAGGCCTCGCGTGCTGCCTCGCCACCAGCAAACAGGATCCAGCAGGCAGTAATACAAGAGTCATCTCCCTTGACAACACCCGTGCCGATACTACCACAGGTCCCACCGCATCCACTAGCCATAGTAAGAAAGTCTAGGTCCCGAACCTAGAGAGGTTCCCTGGTGGTATGAACAAGTTGCGCCTCTTCACCATGCAATCCCAAATGAAACTCCACATGGACCACCGCTGGGTCGACAATGTACTGCACTGTCTGGCACCCTCCATCGGCCTCCTCCGAGGATCTGCCTTCCGGCAGATACAACCCAACAGCAGTACTGAGTGTATCAACTATGTCTACACTAGGACCCTGTTTGCAGAGCAACAGCTGTCCTTGGTGGACGTCAACCGCATGGCCATAGCAGAAAGGAGAAACAGGGACCTCACACAGAAAGAACGCAATTTAGTAGAGTACCTTGCTGATTTCTATTGACTGGCCAACCATACCAACAGGAATGATGCCACTAAGCAGGGTGCCCTCTACCCAGGTCTCACCTGGTGTCAGAAGGATACTCTGACAAGCATTGCTGATACTGCTGAGACACTGACCGCCTATGCCGATGTGTTCCAGCAGATGTACAGCAATGGCCGGGTCTGAGCGGCTGCCGGCAAAGTTTCCTGCCCCTTCTCAAAGTGCACTCCCATGGTCAGGCAACCCTGCTCCCTGGACCACTGCAGCTACGGGTCGGACCACGCGGCCTATGGAGCTCTGAGCTGGATGCTGCATCCTAACCGCGCCCCAGAGGGATTACCGGATAAGTAGGGAACCATGCCTGCACTCTAGTGGTCATGGACAGATGGCCCGAGAATATGTGAACCAGCGACATCCCCGCATGCAGGCCACCACAATCTCGCAGTCTGTGTGCCAATGGGCCTTGGAGGTACCCGTCCAGAATCAGAATGGTTGGAAAACTAGTCGCCCCATGTGCGGAATAGGGTGCTGGGATGGGACAGGTTAAGTCTTTTCCTTGCTTATAGCTACCCAGTTTGACCTTGGATCCAATGGAGTCGGAAATGGAATGTAACCTCTTTGTGGTTGCATGTAACATCATAGGCAGCGAAGTCATAATCCATCTCCATGTTCTCACTGACTCCGAAGGCACCAAACATGTATTCATTTATAACCACTTTTCTCACTACCACCATCTGTACTTGTACAAGTTCAAAGAAGCCATTCAATTAGCAGTATTCAGCGGGAAGCTGATCAGCCCTGGTACCATTTCCAGGCTTACCCAGACAGAGCTCAATATGCACGACTATCCAGAAGCCTTGCCAACCTCCATCACCAATCTCAGCAGATACCCCCTGACCCTTGCTGTCCCTTGGCCCAAACCACGCGATATGACTTTCCGTGTCCCTAAGCAATACTATTACATTGGAGTCTAAGTGTTGTCTAGAAAACGGCACCTCTGACATGACCAGTATTTAAGCAGTGCAAGAGGACGTCCCCCATTCCTATAATGTCTATACCGTGGAAACAGCTCTAGGCTACACGGTACTCAAGAAACAAGAGGTCCCAGCCATTGTCCTACCTGAATACTATGGCTTTATGCCACTTGTCCTGGAAAAGAAACGCAATCAGTTTCCTCTGCACCAACCAGAGGACCACACTTTTCTCTTGCTGCCATGTCTTAGACCTCCTTTTGTGCCACAGCCACGCAGAGCGCTACCAGCGATGGAGTCACTGTGGGGCTAGTTCGATGAAAATCTCCAAAAGGACCATATTCAGCCTTTCATCTCACTGGTGTCTGCCCACATCTTGTTCATCAAAAAGAAGAATGCATCCTTGCATTGATTGGTGGACTGTCAGACTCTGAACAATGGGACAATCCACGATAGCAGCCCTTTACCCTTTTAATGGTAACATGTATGCAAATATCAAAGCCCAAAATGTTCAAGAACCTCGATATCTGCCACGCATATACCTCGATCCTTATCAAAGAAGAGGAACAATCGGCAACCGCCATGCAAACTGGATATAGCTTGTATGAGTTCAAGGTCAACCCCTTTGACCTCACCAATGCCCCCACTACCTTTCGGGCATGTCACAATAAGGTGTTGCACCAAGGATTGGCCCACTTGTACAGTGCCCATGCGGATGATATTCATATCTGTTGTGAAGCCGAAGATAACCATGTCAAGCCAGTCCAATGGGTCCTTGAAGCCAGTACCAAGGCCACGGCAGAGATTAAGCCCCATCAGTCTCAGTTTCATGTGGACTGTAGCAAGTACCATCAGTTTATCATCACTAGGGAAGGCATTTGAATAGACAACACCAAGGTGAAAAATTGTAATGTCTTGGCCTGTCATGAAGGATGTGCGGAATCTGGGGGCCTTCCTGTCATTTGGTAACTTCTATCACTGTTTCATCAATACTTGTTGCCATCTTGCCCAGCTTCCACGGTACTCACCAAGAAGGACCAAGAATTTGTCTAGACCCCTGACAATTGGTGTGCTTTAGGGAAACACAAGACAGCATTCACCACTGTCCCTGAATTGGGCCATTTCGGTTTGTTCAAGTACTTGATCATCGAAGGTGATACCTTACTCTTTGTATCTCAGGGCGTTATGTCCCAAAGTGATGATAACGGTGTACTCCAACACATTTCCTTCTCCTCCCACCAGTATACCTAACGGAATTCAACCACGACCTCTACGACAAAGAACTCATGGCCATAGTTCTCGCTTTTGTAGAATGGAGATGCTATCCCACTGCCTATAAGGTCATAATCTTGACTCACTATCACAACCTACAGCATTTCACCATCAAGCAACCCTTGTGTGGGCAAGCCCACTGGTTGGAATTCCTCCTTGAATTTGACTATGACATCGAAATACTGGCGTAGAAAGGGGAATGTAAAAGGAGATGTATTAACCCAGATGCAAGGCCCAACGTGGGGAAAGCAAGAGCAACAATCAGAACACCTGACATAGGTGGTGTTGAAGGCCCCTACTATGGCTTTGTTCGTAAACATGACACTCCCCACCAGGGCATCTCACCTGGAAGCTTGTGGACAGGAAGCATATCAGGTTGACATGACTCCCATACTGGGTGTGAAGGCATTGGACCAAAGCAACCAAACATTCCCATCCCATCGCAGTTGTGGGAGACTTCAGGGGCAGGAAAAGAGTACTGTACGATGACCACCTATATATCCCCCTCCATCAGACCTTGCGGCTTCAACCAATCCAACAAAGCCATAACCCCCATACTGCAGGAGACCCTAGTAGAGGCAAACCCGCTGGATTATTTTCAGGCCATTTCAACTGCCATGGCATGTGTCAAGATATAGGTCATTTCGTGAAGAACTCCTATACTTGTTTCAGGAGCCACACATGGCGTAATACCACATTTGGCATACTGCGTCCCCCCTTAACTCCCACAAACCCTGAAAGCAAATCTCCATAGAGCTTGTTACCTGCCTGCCATGCAGTTAGGGCAACGATGCTATCCTGGCTGTCCTTGATAGGTTGACCATGATGCACTACCTGGTCCCCTATCGTATAACAATGGATTGTCCTACATTAGCCCAATAGCAGTGCAAACGCATATGGGAACACTGGAGTCTTCCTGCTACGATTACCTCGGACCGTGGCACTAAGATTGCTTCAGAATTCTTGCATACCTTCGTGATCATCTTCAGGCATCCTGGAAACTCACAACAGCCTGCCATCAGGAGACCGGCAGCCAGGGCAGAAGAACAAATGCTATGCTAAAACAATACCTGCAAGTATATGTCAACTATTAACAGGATCATGGGGCCCTTGACCTCCCCATGGGGGAAATGGTGGCCAAGCACCAGGCCTCTAAGTCTCCTGGCCTGTCCGCGTTCTTTGTTAACCATGGTTGTGACCCATAGATAGATTTTCTGGACACTGTGGAAGAACACCAAGAGGTGTCAGAAGCTGCCATGTTCGCAGAATGACTTCAGGCCAACCATGGCCTGCTTCATTCTAACATCACCTATACCATGGATCGTGAACCAGAGTATACAATCAGTTGATACCGGCTGGACCCCATTTTCGGGTACCAGATCAAGGGTTGCTCAACTCAAGAACTATCCGAATCCACCAACCCTCGTACAAGCTAGACGCTGAATAACTCCACCCAGACTCTGTTACTGCGGAAATAGGAACCCATGTCTATCCCCACGACCTCCCTGTCTCCATGAGGATACCCAAAATGTTTTATATTCCCTTGGCCCAGCTGACTGGCAAGAACCTCCTTCCATGACAGAATGTAACACCCCCACCACTGGTAGAAGTCAACCCCAAAGAGGACTCGTAATTGGAGGAGGTGGAGGACATCAAACACATGTGGGGAGACCAAGGTGACAGATTAGATAGAGAGAGTATGATGAAGCTCGCTGGAAACCCAGCTAAACCACCAATGGGCTACACATGGTCTACGAGTTCTACTGCTACTACCTAAATAAATGAGTCCCCCTTCTTCAGTCCCGAATACTCCCTGCAGAGGTTATCAGCATAGGTGAGAGGGCTAGTCTCAAGGATGCATAGCAGGTGATCGATAGCATCTGGGTATTAGTCGTATCACTAGTGACCGGTGTGCCGCTGGTTGAAATGTCCGACGATGGGGTAGTTTTGTGAGGTTGCACATGATGAAACCGCATGGAAAGTGTTCGATGATCACGTCTGTGATGAGGAAAGGGTTTGTGATATTAGGCATATTAAAGCTTTGTTTGGTTGGAGATTTTCCTGGATTATATCAAGGGGTGTGCCCCTCTTAGGTTTATGTTCTTTACGCAACCCGGTAAATCCTTGCCTTCACCTGTACTTAGGAATTACAACTTTGTTCCTTTATTATCTTACGCGAATGTCTGTACCCTAACTCTGGTCTCCACAACCCTATCCTTGAACGACTTCAGCCTTGGTACAAACGTGTCTTGTATGTACACTTGTTGCACGATATTGACCTGCCTACAGTGGTATGCCTGGGACTTTTACCCCTGGACCCCATATGGACTCTCCTTGTTACACTAAGGATAATTAAACTCCATGCAGGAAATCCTATTCAGATTCTTGGCACAGCCGATTGCCACAGTCATATAGGGGAAGTACTGCTTCGAGACCCGTAAGATTTGTGTAATTTCTGAATGCAATTGTTCTGGATGTATCTATAGCAGGATCATTTGCTTACCATGTGCAACCCTCGGGCATACCAGTAGGGTAAAACTAAGAGGAGAATACAAGAATCCAGGTGACCTGAATCCTGTGACCGTTGTAGGTAAGTCTTGCAGAATCAAACCTCTTATTTGGAACTAAGCGGGCTCCTTTGATCTTCTTGTCTCACAGAAAGCAACATGGGCAGATTGCCCACCACTGGTAACACAGATCATTGTGGCGAAAACCCGGTGGACTATCAAGGAAAAGCAAGACAATGTCTATAGCATGCGATAAAATCCCCAGAAAGGGTTTACAGAACCTTGCGTAGCTGTGGCTAAAGGGATGTGCAGTCGAACGTCATGCGGGGCTCCATGACTTCTTAACCTCTGTAGTCCGACTCGCGATAACCTGTGTATCGTATACCTGGTTTCATTTCCTGCCTTCAAAAATGATTCCCTGAAACTTGACCGATCCTCCAGCACCTAGAGATTATGGACTGCATGTGTACTGAAGTGTCTGGATTCGGATTCACTAACTGCTAATAACCTGCATGAGGTTTCCAAATGATGCACAAAAGATAGCATTATGAGTACTACCCTGTCATAATGCCTCTTGTTTGACATCAAGCTTTTACAACAAGACGGGGTGGGTACAAATAGTAGTGTTAGGGGGGCTAACCAGCTGAAAATGAACATCCGGATGAGTAAAAATTAATTGAACGGGTTTGTCTATGATAGAATATGTTGCAATGGCAAGTGTGTAGGAAGTTCATATTGTTAATTAGAGGGCGCAAGAAAAGATTAGTGAGGAAGCGGGTACTACAGTAGCCTGGAAACCAGAAGAAAATAATATTATGATCAGGACAGAGCTTGTTGCAATATCTCCGGGATTTTACATTGCCCAGGTAGTATTGTGAGGTTGTCCTAATCTGACATAGTAGTATCCGGAGAGAAACAAGGAACTCCAGATACTGCCAGCCCACATCACCAATAGGGCAAAGGCTGAAGGTACCAGGCTGGTGTACCAGGACCCAGCGAGATACATGGCAGTATACTAGATGTGTTCTGGGTGTAAGAATAGTGCAGAGGAGGTGGTCAGGGCTGTGGAAAGGCAATAGACCACTGTGGGAAAGCAGGGCGGACAAGGGATGCTAAATGATGCAGAGCAGAATGTGATCTTGGATTGACATCATACCCTGATTCAGGATTGGAGTTCTGAGTGTGTTGTGGAGAAGATGAAAGGTATGTTGGTGGTACAAGCAGAAATCTTGGCCGATAGCTGGGGCAGAGTATGAAGACTGACCGTTATACAAAGGAGTCATGAAAGAGGTAAGAACCTTCTACCAGTTGTAAAACGTATCCTAGCCAAGCCACCTCTAGCTTTTGAACGTAGTTGATATTTCAGGCCATGTGGGTAGGATGGAGACACCTCTAGGAACATGGCATGCAAGGTTGCGACCACACTGATCAACTTGAAACCTATTGCCAAAATTTTAGACCAATGTAGGTAGGAAGCAGAGAGTAAATCTTGATATTGTTACACCTGACGCTTTACTCAATGAAGGTCTCTAGAGGATTGATTGTGGATGTAGGAGAGTTCTGAACTATATTTTCAAGTACTTGTATTTTATACCAGAAACCCCACCATCAGTTTATGCCAACCATTCTAGCACACTCTTCTCTACTAAGAATGGTCAAACAGGTCTCCTTGTACATTTTTCAGGCACATACATTACGATCCACCCGGGTCACCATTCTCCTATTGGGGTTATGGTTTCTGTAGTGCATCTCTCTTTATGCTCACCAGAGTGAAAACCCATTCGCATCGGTTCTGTGGCAGTGGCTTACAGTTAAGACACTTGATAAACCAGACCATTTCGGACACACTTCCCATATGGATTATTCTCTGCATGATCCCAGAAGCTACAGTGAGTGGTTTGTGTATCACGCTGTTAGGTCTCATGGCCTTATGGTGACCTGCACTAGATATGGTCACCATGGAGTGATCCAATAGGTGCTACCCATGACCACCATCTCAGATTGACCTTACCTGTGGTAGCAATTATGCTTTTAGTGCACCTACAATTGGTTCACAAAGCCGGTGTCATTGGGGACAGGATTGGGTTTAATAAATATAAAACTCTACCGGTTAACAGAGTACTAGAAGGGACTATGCTCAAGACCCTCACAGTTAAACTATATTAAGACTGTCAGTTTTAGTCCAGTTTACTCACACAACCCAGAGGACATCCTCCACCTCTGACCCAATACCTGGTTATATACCTTGCAAGCAGCTTATGGTGGACCAGATGGCGACAAGGTATCAGGTATTGCACGCAGGTCTACGAAGAATCGCTTTTGCTGCCCAGTGCACAAGCACCTGACCATTTGCCCCTGAACTCTGAGCCACAAGGTGGGGCCAGAGGACTATGAGGGGAATAATGTCCCCAATTTAGACCTTCCTTGGACCTGCATTGCTTGTCCAATAGGATCTCCAAGAACCCTAGATTCCAGTATCATACACGTCTTCCCATGACAAACATTCTCGTCATTTCAACTGCACATTTTCAATGACTTCGTATTACTAGATGGGGTAACCCATATCCCAAGTCAAGGTAACTGTGATCCCTGAGTAGGGTAACCTACTCTGGAGGTCAGGTTAACTTTGGCCTATTACCCTGTCTAGTCCTATAGCTGAGATAGACTTCTCTCTACTTCGCCTATCCTGTTCTCTAGACAAGCAGGGTGATTTATCTACAGCAAATCCTAGAGTACACTAACACCTCCCAGGGGTGTATCCTTTACTGTTCATAACTGAACCTGGACTATTTAACTTCCATGGGTCAAACTGTTGCTTGCTTTCCCTTCTCTACCAATCTGCCCCCAGGCCCCCTATATAGATGTAGGTTCCTTTTGCTATAGCTCATGCATGCTGGGTCATTACTGCAGAATAGAAATGTTTTCTCCCTTGGAGTAAGGGTCAAGTCATTCCAGTTTATCAACTGATTGTTGTAACTGCTCCTTTCTCTCTTTTCTCAGCTGGGTGTTGTGTTTTGTTTATCGAATATCTCAAGTCATTTAGAACCTGTATTAGAGGCAGACCGAGTGGACCTAGGCGACGTGCCAGGATGCTTCACTTGGAGCCACTCTATGTAGAGAACCTTACACGGTTGCAGGAAGTACTGGTTTACTTATAGATAAATCCTTACCCGACTGGACCTGAATCAATTGACCTTGTATTCCTGTTTACTGGAGGAGGATTTAGTACTTGATGCTATGCTTGCATAACTGTAACTAGTCTCACTACTGTGCGCAAGGTTTCAACACCTAACTTTCCCAGTTTACCAACCTGTTGTAACTCCTCTTATGTCACAAGGGAATGGAACTAGTAAGAAATGACAAGAGATAAGAAATTCTCAGAGACCAGGGAAGAGTAGTAAGGGTTATGCTCTGCGCTGCTATATCAAATCCATTCCCCTGCAACTGATATTAAACCAGACCAGAGTGTTCTGGCGGGTAACTACGGAAGGAATATTACCCTTAGAGAGAGGTACAACAGGACCAATCCTTAGTAACTGCTAGGTTAAGGGAACCCAAATACCCATTGTGCGGAGAAGCGTGCATGTTCTGATAAGTGATTCAGGTATTCCCCACAGTCCAGGATCAGGCCAATACTAGACCAAGTTATCAGATATTCTGACAGGCAATTCCAGAATGGGCTACCCTGTGAGATTATGAACATGCCTGGCAGTAATATGGATGGGTACTTACCAATGCCATAGCTAAAGGACAGCAACTCAGATATTGATTGGAAAATAAGGAGTGTAACCTGTGACTCGGATTGCTTTAAGACTGGTTGTCTAATAGAAGAAAAGGGGTTATGTTTCATGACTGAGTGTAATGACCCAGAATGCATGAGCTATGGCAGACTGAATCTAAACCCATGCAGGTTGCCCTGAGGGAGACTGGTAGGAATAGGAGAGCAAGCAAGTGTCTGACCAACAGAAGGCCGATGGTCTGCGTTCCATTATGAACAGTAAAGCAGACATGGCACTTATGCACTTAGGCATATGTACAGAGCAGGTCTAAACATACGCAAGTATTTGTCAAGAACAAGTTGCCCTGCTAGGGTAGGTAACTGGGCATAAGGGAGAGAAGCCTATCTCTACTACAGGAATAGACTAGGTAACAGGCAAAAGTTACTGAGACCTTCAACATAGGTTACCCTACCCAGGGATCACGACCACCATGCCTTGGGACTCATCATACCGTGTCTAATAACCTGGGTTATGCTACTACGCATTACGAAATGACTTCGGGACTTCAAGAGAAATAACCGCAATGTTGGTCACACAAACTCATACGTGATACTGCTATCGCAGCTTCTCTTGCATTCTATTGGGTGTGCTATACAGCTCTGAAGTAGCTGTAAATTGGTGACATTATTTCTATTCTGCCCTTGCCACCCTGCCTTGAGGCCCGGAAGTCATGGGCAAAGAGTTGTATAATGGTCCAGAGTCTAGGAAAAAGCAATCTAGTTCCAATGGCTCCCAACACCGCAGGTACTGTGGCCATCCGGGCCACACTAAGCCCTTCTTGGGATACATAAGATGGCATACGCTAGAAGGTAAAGTATCTGACACAAGCTATTTGGAGTAACATGGAACAAGGCTGATAGAGTTAACCAGAGTTAACCGTGGGGCTCCCAAAGGTTGTCCCAAGCAGTAACAGGATGCCCTAGAGACTTTTACATCTATTAGACCCAAATGTGTCTCCAACGCTTCAGGTTCTGTAAAGGAAGTGTAGACTCACTAAAAGCATGATTCCTGCTACAGATAAGTTGAATTCAAGAGGGTGGTCATGGGTAGCGCCTATTGGAGCACAACACAACCACCATATCCTGTGGAAGATATGGGAAGTCTCCACGTCGTAAATAACAAATAGATAAACCACTCATAGCGGCTTCCAGGGTCAGAGAGGGATCAATACATATTGGAAGTGTGCCATGGATGGTCCAGGTCATCAGGTGTCTTGACTGTTAGCCACTAGTAAGAGACCAAAAGTGTAGAAGCTTTCACTGCGGGGGCAAAATAGGGATGGGCCATGGAAACAATAACCTCATGAGGTGAACACCAACTAGAGTATGTGGACAGATTCATGCCTGAAAGGTGTGCCAGGAGATGTGTCACAGCACTCTTCAGGGAGAAGGGTGTACTTGAATAGTTGGAGTAAACTGAGGGGGGAGTTGGTGGTATATGATAAAACCACTTGAAAATCTATGTGAGAACACTCCTACTACAACAATCAATCCCCCATGAACTTAATTGAGTGAAGCATCAGGCTTAATGATATTAAGTTCTACCGTTTACTGTACTCTTCCACTCACGTGAACATTTAGCAATAAGTTTGAAGTTCTCTGTTCTACTAGCAATCTTAGTATCCCTCTTTCTACTGGTACCCCTCTTATACTAAGCTAAAGCTCTTGGCTGAAGAGATGGCTGATGTTTAGCGGCTGAGTATGGGACAATTGCATGATAATAAAGGAGCTGACATTAGGGTCATACTGCTCGGTCAGTATAAGTGCTACAGGGATGTTTTCTATTAAGAATAGAGTGAGGCAATTGCATATCACTTGAAGCAAGGCCACAAAGTTGAATCGTAACTGGAAACTCAACCCGCATTTATGCCAATCTATCCCTTGTTGGAAAGGTACCTTCAGGTGCTCTGTGAATATTCCAATGACAATCTATGGACTTCAAAGCTGTAGTGATGAAATTTATCTGCCACAGCCCCTCTCCTTCTCATACCAAAACCAGATATTATGTTATAGTTTCTAATTGATTACTCAGATCTAAAGATAATCAGAGTGAATATTAAATATCATCTTTCCTGGTTTAATAAGCTACGAGACATACTCGGAAAGTGTATAAGATTCCCAAAGGCGGACTTGCACAATGGCTTCTAGCTTCCGAGAATGGCGGAAGGGGAGGAATTGCAGTCAGCATTTCAATGCAGCTATAGACCTTATAGATACACAGTCCTATCTTTTGGCCTATGCAATGCCTATAATGTGCAGGGTCCGTCTGTAACGACCCAGCATACGTGAGCTATGGCAGCCGGAACATACACCCATACAGGTAGCCCGGAGGCGAACTGGTAGGAACTGGCAGGCAAGTGAGTACTTGACCTACGGAGACCCGATGGCCCGGGCTCCGAGATGAGCAGACTTAGTGGACACAAGTATTTAGGTACATGGCTACGCCCAAGGTTGGTGTCAGCGTACTTAGGGACCTATGAAGGGCCAATACACAGCTAGGCTGGGTAACTAGAGAAAGGCCGAGTGTGTCTATCCCCGGAAGTGGGATAGATAGGGTAACAGGAGAAAATCCACTTGTCCACCGGACAAGATTACCCTACCCTCAGAACAGGGTTACCCTGCCTTGAGGCTTGGATTACCCTGTTCAAGGGCCTGAGTTACCCTACCTGCCAATACGAAGTCCCTCGGGGAGTTTGGGAAAAATGACTGGAATGTTTGTCACACGAAGCCATGCATAATACTGGAATCTGGGGTTCCGGGAGATGCTATTGGGCGAGCTACGCAGCTACGAAGAAGCTGTAAATTGAAGACATTATTCCTATCATGCCCCTCCGGCCCCGCCTTGAGGCCCGGACGTCATGGGCAAACGGTTGCGTAGTTGTGTGCAGTCTAGCAAAGGAGGATCTTTGGAGACCCGCTTGCAACACCGTATACGTTGCTGCCGTCCGGTCGACCGTAAGCTGTTCGCAGGATATATAAGGGGGCATAGGGTGGAAGGTGGAGTACCTCCTCCAAGTTGTTCGGAGTAAAACGGACCAAAACTGACGGAGTTAACGGGAGTTAACCGTGGGGGTCCCGAAGGTAGTCCCGGGTGGTGCCGGGACGACTGGGAACGTTTTGCACCTACCACGCCCAAGGATGTCCCCAACGCCATAGGCTCTGAGAGGGAAGTGCAGAGACACTAAAAGCATGATTCCTACCGCAGGTAAGGTGTATCCGAGGTAGTGGTCATGGGTAGCGCCCATTGGATCACTCCTGGACCACCGTACCCTGCGGAAGACACCGGAAGCCCGAGACTCGTAAATAGTAGATAGATAAACCGCTCACGGTAGCTTCCGGCGTCAAGAAGAAATCAACGCGCATGGGAAGGGTGTCATAGATAGTCTAGTTCAGCAAGGGGTCTTGACAGTTAGCCACTGGCAAGTCCCCGATGCGCAGAGGTTTTCACTCCGGCGGGCAGAATGGAAATGCGCCGCAGAAACGATATGCACATATGGTGAACGCCGACTAGAGCGGGTCGACACATACATGCCCGAAGGGGGTGTCAGGAGACGTGTCGGACCGCCCTTAGCGGAGAAGGGTGTGCTCGAATAGTTGGAGTAAACTGATGGGGGAGTTTCTGGCATAAGATAAAACTACCTGAAAGTCTATGCGAGAACTCTCCTACTCCAACAATCAATCCTCTCGAGACCTTAATTGAGTGAAGCGTCAGGCTTAACGATATTAAGTTTTACCGTCTACTTTACTCTTACACTTGTGTGAACTTTTGGCGATAAGTTTGAAGTTGTTTGGTGCGGTCGCAACCTTGGGATCCATCTTCCTAGGGGTGCCCCCGTTACACCGTCCTAAGTCAAGGGAAGAAAGCCTAAGGCATACCATGGCAGGCTGGGCAAGAGACTGGGATGAGTAGACCAATAAGACCTGTTGGCAAAAAGGGTCAAGGGGGTTCAAGGACAGGGTCTCCAAGATCTGGGTCAGGGTTTAGGGGTTCCAGTAGTGCGAACAAAAAACCAGGTTGTTATACATAAGTACCAGTATCAACAAAAAACTACCAGGTTGGGTCAGGAAACCAAATCTCAGAGGGGTATACCCCTATATATAATAAAGGAAAATCCTCTGCTGACAAATCCCAAAGCCCCTAACTCCGCGTATCTGCGCAGCTGCCATCTTGCATCAGTTTCTATGAGGTTCCGTTATGCGAGACCTGAGCTGAGGAACCATTCATCTCATGATGCAATGGTACCAACCTAAATATCTGTAGCTACAAGGAACACTAGAAGGCTATTAGATCCTTGCCTCCTGGCTATAACATTGCACTAGCAATATCTGTGAACATGATCAACAAGCTACTTCGAGAACTCTAAAATGAATGAGTCATACACTATATGGATGAGATCGTAATCTATTCTGAGACCATAGAAGAGCCTATAGCATTGCTGTCATGCATGATGTAACAGTTGTGAAAGGCAGTATTATGTGCAACAACCAAAATCCCTAGCTTACACTAGCAGGAAGTTTAACTCCTACAATAGAGGATCTCCAATATGGGTATCCCTATGAGGTTAGCCAGGAGGTAGGCAGTTAGGGAATAGGTACCTTTGATGTGTGTCGTTGGGGGACACATACACCTTTATAGGCTTTACCCACATCTACTAGTGGTCCATCGTAGGCTTCCAAAAGATGGGCAGGCCTCTAATAGACCTGACTAGGAATGATGCGAGATAGGACTCGACTTCTGCATGTGATCAAGCCTTGAGGCACCTAAAGAAAGCATACATGTCCTCGCCTATTGTAGCACATTACCATTCTGAGAGGCTAACACATTTTGAAATCAATGCTTGTAATTTTCAATTGATAGCTATAGTGCGCCAGTTGGGAGCGCATGAGCAGTGATACCTGGTAGCGAGTGATAGAGGGAAATTCCATCCAATAGAGAGTAATTATAATGTGCATGACAAGGCTATAACCAGCATCATAGCAGGGTTCAATGACTGGAGCCATTTTCTGGAATTGGTAAAGCAACAACTCCTGATATATGTCGTTCACAAGAATTCAGGGTACTAGAATAGCAATAAGGTCCTGAATGGAAGGCAGCCTTGGCAGGCAGAGTTCCAACAGGAAGTCAACCCCTAGGTAGTTTACTGCCAATAGCGCTCATATGAGATGTATGATGGACTATTGTGGAGTAGGTACTACCACCATGAAGGGGGAAGTGATTCTTAACCGCAGCCCTGTTTTTACTATTGACGGTTTGTTGTTAGCTAGACACGTGTCATCCTGTGAGCACAGGTACTGTAAGTATGTCCGGGGTTTGGGCTATGGTCTTCCTTTTCAGCAGTATTACACACTCCAAGTAAACAAGATTACGTGGACCACAGGGTCTGCATCGCAACCATAGCAGATAACAAGAAGGTTGACTAATATTTCCCAGTGGTAAAGAACTTCCTCCTGCATAAGAACTGGCAGTATATTCCTACTGGTCAGGAATTGCAACAGACAATCTGGGAGGCAAAATGAGTTCCCTCTTTGGTGGAACATTTGAGGACCTAAAAAACATTTGTCAGGGATAGGGGTGGATTCTACAGGGCAAAAATGGAAAAGCAATTCATAGACTAACATATTCAGGAGTGCTCTAGGTTACCACCTAGTTATGGAGCAGAGACTTTTGGAGTATCCCAGTTGTCACGTGTTCGGGCAGGGCCTCAGTCACATAGTAGTACGATAGGAGGAGATGGGTTACTGATCAGGAGAAAGCAGGCACTACTTCCTAAAGGAGGCTTCGAAAGGGTGTAATAGGAGATCAGAGAAGGAACCGTTCTACCAAGTATATTAAGAATGTTGTCAGTCGAAGTCTGCAGTTTCAATCGTGGAAATCAGCGGTCTTTAAATACAGCATATCACTTATCTCCAGTATGACCGATAGTCCAAATCATTGTGTGTATCAACTGATAGTACATGAAACAATTCAAGTATCCAGCGATACTGTGAAAACCAGCATAAAACCTAACCTAGTACCCGTACCGGTTACACTCCCAAAAGTAAAATAACAATTTCACTGAACAAAACATAAGTCAATGAAATCCTAATAGTTGGTAGATCTGCTATTTTCTGGGAGGCCTCCACAGGACCCATCCTCATCGTCATCGCTATCCTGCAGCAATCTCGAATGGTGCTGCAACAACCATTGCGCACTCTCCAACCACGTTTCCAAACACTCTTGACAGGGTGCTCCATGCACGAAACAACCTGATTGCCAGTAGTGTGGTAGGTCAGCGAAGGTTCGTACTATCCGGTCCTCCTATTCGTCCATCTGGACATCGATTGGCCCGCACTCTTCGCAGTGATTGATATAGAATATTTTCTAGTATGCGTCGGGTGGCGTGACATCTCGGTACAGTGGGTATCCCAAAATGAGGTCTGGTCCTTTTATGCTGACTTCTTCATAGGTCGACATTGTCTGTTTCTTGTTTACAAAGGTAATGTGTTTTGTTGTAATGACCCAGCATACATGAGCTATGGCAGATAGAATCTATACCCATACAGGGAGCCAGGAGAAGAACTGGTAGGAACTGGCAAGCAAGTAAGTACTTGACCTACAGAGACCCAATGGCCCGCGCTCTGAGAATGAACAGAATTGGCTGGTCTGCGACTTAGGTACCTGGATTCACCCGGGAGTGGTGTCAGCGTACTTAGAGACCTGCAAAGGGGTGGTTACTCAGCTACGCAGGGTAACTGGAGAAAGGTCAGAAGTATCTATCTCTGGTGACAGGATAGACAGGGTAACAGGGAAAAGTTATCATGCCTACCAGACAGGTTACCCTACCCGCACGATCAGGTCACCCTGCCATGGGACTTGGGTTACCCTGCCCAAAGTCCTGAGTTACCCTTCCCTTCAATACGAAGTCCCTCACGGAGTTCAGGAAAAATGGTCGGAATGGTTGTCACATGAAACCATGCACAATACTAGAATCTGGGGTTCTGGGAGATGCTATTGGGCGAGCTACGCAGCTCCGTAGAGGCTGTAAATTGGAGACATCATTGCTATCATACCGCCCCGGCCCTGCTTTGAGGCCCGGACGTCATGGGCAAACGGTTACGTAGTTGTGTGCAGTCTAGCAAAGTGGAACCTTTGCCAACCTGCTTGTAACACCGTAAAGGTTGCCGCTGTCCGGCCGACCGTGGGCTGGTCACAGGATATACAAGGGGCCATAGGGTAGAAGGTGGAGTACCTCCTCCAGGTTGCTCGGAGTAAAACGGACCAGAACTGATGGAGTTAATGGGTGTTAACCCTTGGGGTCCCAAAGGTAGTCCTGGGTGCTGCTGGGGCGACAGGCAGAGTTTTTCCCCTACCAAGCCAGAAAGTGTCCCCAATCTCATAGGGTCTGAAAGGGAAGTGCAAAGACACGAAAATCATGGTTCCTACCATGGTTGAGGTGCATCCTAGGTAGTGGTCATGGGTAGCGCCCATTGGATCACTGACGGACCAGTGGGTCCGGCGGAAGACACCGGAAGTCCTTGAACAGTAAATACTAGATAAACAAAATGCTCACGGAAGCTTCCGGTGACAAGTAGAAATCAATGCACATGGAAAGGGTGTCATATATAGTCTAGTTCATGCGGCGTCTTGACTGTTAGCTACTGGCAAGACGCGGATGCGGAAAGGTTTTTACTTGGGCGGGCAAAATGGGAGTGCGCCGCAGAAACGATAACAGCATAAGGTGGACCCCTTCTAGAGTGTGTTGACACATGCATGCCCGGCGGGGGTGTCAGGAGACGTGTCAGACCGCCATTGCTGGAGAAGGGTGGTCTCGAATAGATGGATTAAACTAATGGGGGAGTTTCTGGCACAAGATAAAACTACCGGAAAGTCTATGCGAGAACTCTCCTACTCCAACAATCAATCTTCCCCAGACCGTAATTGAGTGTAGCGTCAGGCTTAACAATATTAAGTTTTACCATTTACTTTACTCTTACATCTCTGTGAACTTCTGGCGATAAGTTTGAAGTTGTTCGCTGCGGTCGCAACCTGGGGATTCATCCTCCTTGAGGTGCCCCCATTACAGTATATCATTAAGGGACCTCCTTGCTTAACTCTCCTCCTGATCGATTGTGTTCCACCTTCGGCACTAACCTTTGGTAACTACTGGTAACCTTGTCGCAAAGAAGTAGCCCAGGGTAGAAAGAGCAATGGCTACTACCGAACTTCAACCTAGACTGGAATCCAACTCGGATTCAGACCTTGGGCTTGACGAGAACTCCACGAACACATTTCGGCGGTCGGTTTTCGTGGATGGCCGCGGTATGGAATGGGATGGTCACCTGTTGCTTCTGGAGGCCGCCCCTATTTAGTTACCTGATAAATGTGTTGATATTGTGATTACAGACCCTCACGCTGCAGCTCTTTCATTCTTTCAAGATTCCGCCCTCGTCCACAATATCCTCCCTGCCCTGCAGCAAGGGGTACCATTTAGCGAGATGTCCCAAGAGATTGTCGAACCTTATATCGTCCGGGAGGTATCACAGACGATAGAGGATGCGAAGTGGGAACTGAAGAAGTGGAATGCCCAGTAGCAGCCAGTGTTCCGTAAACTGATTACTATGGCAGTGGTGCAATGGATGAAAGTACAGCAGGAGCCATACCTGCGAATGTTAAGGGACCAGAAGGCATTGAAGGATCGTATGGCAGCACTGGAAAGGGCCTTCGCAGGAGGTTATAGTATTGATGCTGAGAATGACCTGCTGATGATAGAGGCAGCGCACCCACTCCCACTCGTCTACACGAAGCGCGGGAACTTCAGGATGGAACTGGCTATGAGAGCCAGGGATGAACAGTGAAGGGCATACCTAAGCCTGGTAGGTATACGAATGTTGGAAAGCCTCAAGGGTGAAGGCTACAGCTATACCTCGTCCATTACAAGAGCATCAACAGGCTCTTTGTCTGTCTCCTCCACCATTGTCCATAGTCGTTCTGGAAGTCGGGCGATTGGACCAACCGATGGGCGTCGTATTAAGAAAAGGACATCGAAGCGACAGGGTATCACGGCACCAGATACACCTCACCCTGCTCGGCGGCGGACCCCTGCTCCCATTTACCCTCCGACAACACCGTTGGTTACAACTCCTGTACCACCCATCATGGTCCCAAGACCGATGCTGTTACCCGTCTTGTTGCCCGCTCCTGTTACCTTCCTTGCCACAGTCCTCCCGCTAGCAGGCACGGCTATCACGAGTTCTGACGACTGCACATGGCATCACCGCGACTTTCCGAACAGGTAAGGCACCTGCACGAGCGAGTACCCATGGCTCCATCACGCGGGACTCCGATCCCCAGACCTGGGACACCTGCTCGCTCTGTTCCTTGGTCACCCGTGATTCCCTCTGCCCTCTTGAAACGAACTTCTCCCTCCATGCTCCCTTCAATCACAGGCGGGGAGTCGGACTGCCAAGACAAATTTTGTCCGTCGGACTGCAAATCGGAGGAAACCCGTATGGGGTGGATTCATTACCACACATATGGGTGCAGGAAGGAACAACGGACCCATGTAAGGCATCGAAGAAGCCAGAAGGGAGGAGATGGATAGCCAACATGGGGGTATTGTGGCTCATGGAGGGATGTTGGGCCCCCAATGTAACGCCGGAGCTGCCCAGAGCTACAGGCATTCCTGCGGTTAACTCAGGTGGCCCCTAACCCAACTCCTGCGAGTAGGCGACACCCTGTTCCACCACCGGCATCAGTACCATCAGGGGCTAACCCCCCCGAGGATGGGAATCAGGATGGCCAGGAGGAATGGTTTAATGGCTATGATAGACCACGGGAGATACCAGGCAGAAACGCCAGGGGTGGTGGAGATGGAAATGCGCCTCCTAGATGTGGTGCAACCGGAGAGGGAGGAGATCCAGGGGACTCCGACCATGACAGTTCGGATGATGAGTCTGCCGATTCGCTCCCTGATTTGACTCCCTTCCTCAGCACTTACAAGGAGGATTGGAGTGGCGAGAAGAAATGACAGTGGGAGTGCCGTGCAAAGAAGCTACAACGGCAATTCCGGAGCATATCTACCTCACAGCCATCTTCCAGACAGCTGTAAAAGAAGTGTGAGAAGTTGTGCAGTATCCTGGACTTTAAGGGAAAGGTTACCGAACTTGCAAGAGTCCTAACGTTGGTGTTGATCAAGTTGGAATACTTTGCAGGGTGCAGGTTGACCAATATGGACAAGGTAAACCTGGGGATCCGCCTCTTACAAGATACCGCCCAAACAAGGAATCTCGGGCTGCACTCACATATCAACAAGGAGGCAGCTAAGGGTCGTGGCGCTCGTATTAACAACAGTAACCTGTTGAGAACGTGGAAAGGATTCCGCGAACGACTAGAAAGGTGTTTCTGTGGTGTCCAAGCGGAATGAGACCGATCCCTTCTCAAGTGGCGAGACCTGGTGATGAAGTCACATCAGAGTGATGAGTACCTGGACAAGATAATGCACTACATGTATAAGCTTAGCCATACAGATCTAGTACAGGTATGAGACAAGGTACGGTCGTGTATTACTAAGAATGTTTGGAACGTGTAGGCACGCAAGGAGCCCCATCCAACCCACTTGAACGACTACCTTGATCTTCCACACAACGTTGGACACAAGCGGGAAGACAACAGCCAGTTCAGTAACAGAGTTAACCATCCTGTCCAGCAGTCGCAGCCAATGGAAAAGAAGAAAAATAGGTTATCGACTTCCGGGAGGTTTAAGAAGAAGGAAAAAGGTTTCGGCAGACAGAACCAGAGGCCTTCCAAACCTGCTAATTTCAGCGCAGGGCAACAGGCGAAGCTGGCGACTTCAGAGTATGCAATATCGCATTGGGAGATCCCGTTGACTTTGACCAAGTGCCAGAGGAAGCGCAACCAGTGTACCAAGTGCGGTCAAACCAGTCACTTTTAGAGAAAGTGTACCCGCGACCGCCCCGGTCGTTAGTTCATCCAAACAGGCTTGTGGGTTGAAATGGTAAGCCCCGGTAAGCGAGCACAAAGGAACGGACAAGTGACTAAAGTGCATTGAAGCGCCCCCTCTGGCTTCCTCGTCAAAAATACTTGAAGTCCACCAGGTATCACCTCAGATCATGGAGGTTGATATTGACGGCTCGGAATAGGGAAGAACCCATTCTGTTTAAGGTGTAACCTTATTAACCCACAGTCATAGACCTGTCTGGGATAGATGGCCATGAGCCGCGGAGTTCGCTTAGGAGATGGGCAAGTACCCTTCTACCGCATAAACGACCCTGATACTGACTACACCCAGGTGGTGTGGGCAGGCAGATGTCATGGGCCATGCCCTCTGGGCTGGGCTATCTCTCCTTTGTTGGGTTTCTGGTTATTTCCTTTGTTCTAGTTATACGTATTTCATGCAGGGTTTTCTTAGCTAGATGGGCAAGTTATAAGACATTATTTCAGTTGAGGCTGGGTGAGGTCATGATCAAGGGGGCACGCGACATTGGGGAAGCAAGTCTTCTTCACTGGGACCCAGTCCGACCGGGGACGTCTACCCACCACGCGGAAAATTGTTATGTTTCGTACAAACCGAATTGGTTCAGGCTGGACTTGATCAAATAAATGGAGGTATTTTCGAGTTTACCTGGGGAGGGATCAGTCCCCGAAATCATGCTGGCATGATAGTAAACACCCTACTTATTCATACAGGACCAATCCTAATCCCTTAACGTTTACGGACCCCTTGTGGCAGCTCTTGCGTCGAAAGGCAAGAGACTAAACGAATTCACTAACCTAAGATGAGTGAGTCTCCCAGACAACCGAAGAGGCGGAAGCGGGACAACTTGACTCGACATACCAAGTCTATCCACCTGCGGGTCAAGTTAGACTGGAAGATAGGAGCTAGACAGATAAGCGTGAAAGCGCTCCTGCTACCCGATAGTGGAGCTACGCGGCCCATGCTTAGTAGCCGATGGGTTAAGCAGACTCAGGCATCTTGTGTATGACGAAAGGTACACGTGCCGATAAGCGACACCAGTGGTAATCATGTTCCTGGGTCAGGTCTACACTATACCAAGTGATGAGAGCTGAGGATAGGTGACCACCACAATGGGATGCGCTGTGAAGTCGCGGATATGCCCGACACTCAGGTGGATGGGTACCTACTAATGTCTTGCTTAAGAGACCGTAACCCCGACATAGATTGGAAGACCGGATCACTAACCTGGGGCTCAGATTTCTGGAAGGCCAACTGTCTGGCAAAGCAGGGGCGGTTAGTGTTTATGACCGATGAAGGGTTACTAGCAGAAGGCCTTAGTAATTTGTACCTGTGGGGAATTGTGCAATTCTCCGATGCGGAAGGTGCCGACATTACAGTTAAGCTACTCCCCGAGTATAAGGGCTATGGGGATCCCTTCAGGCCTGAACACATTGAGGCACTACTGGGGCACTTGAAGTGTGACCATATGATCGAGTTGCAACCTGGAACTAAACCCCCTGTTTGGGCCTATCTATCCGTTATCGGGAAAGGAGCTTAAGGCACTACGGGAATATCTCAATGACATGCTGCCAACAGGAAAGCTGTGGCGATCCAGTTTCTCAGCAGCAGCCCCTATCCTCTTCATGCCATAACCAGATCGTACATTAAGACAGGTAATAGATAACCGCGGGCTGAACAAAATCACAGTAAAGAGTAAGTATCCTCTACCGTTGATGAATAACCTGGGAGATAGGTTCAGAAAAGCCGCTGTGTTCGCCAAGTTGGACTTGAAGAACGGCTACTACCTTCTGAGGCCGGCGGAAGGCAAGGAATAGAAGACAGCCTTCCGCTGTAGGTATGGATGTATGAATAGACAGTCATGCCATTTAGGTTGTGTAATGCCCCAGCCACTTTCCAAAGCATGATAAATGAGGTCCTTTGGGATCTCATAGATGAAGGAGTCATTGCCTACATGGATGACAACCTGATCTACTCTGAAACTATGGAAGAGCATGTCGCAATAGTGAGACGTGTGATGGAGAAATTGTTGAAGGCTAGACTATGTGTAATCATGAAGAAGTCCAGTTTCCACCAACAGGAGGTTCAATTCCATGGATACAAGCTCTCCGATATGGGGATCTCTATGTTGTAGCAGAAGGTGCAGACAATCAGGGACTGGGCACCTCTGACATCTGTCACCAACGTTCAAAGCTTTATGGGCTTTGCCAACCTCTCTCGTCGGTTCAGAAAATGTTTCCGAAAGATAGCAAAACCTCGGACGGACTTGAGAAAGAAGGATGTTCAATGGGAATAGACACCTGGGTGTGGGCAGGCCTTTAACTATTGGAAGGAAGTGTTCATCTCCAAACCTATCCCAGCACATTTTGACCATGAACGCCCAACCCGGCGGGAAACCGACGCTAGTGACTTCGCATTAGCAGCCATTCTCTCCCAGTTTCATGAAGATGGGAGATGGCATCCAGTGTCCTACCATAGTCGGAAGTTTCACCCAGCGGAGATTAGTTATGATGTCTATGGTAAGGAAATGACTGCCATTGTGGCGGCATTCAAGGAATGGGATTATCTGGTACCCTCAGTAACAGACCAATTGGTGATCTATACAGATCATGAGAATTTGGAATACTTTAACAGTACCAAGGTCCTTAACCGTAGGCGGCACCGCTGGGCTGAGTTCCTACAACTGTTTAACTTCAAGGTGGTTTACCGCGAAGGATTGTTGAATGAGAAGGCAGATGCTTTGTTGTGGCGTATGGACTACTGCCCCAAATGGGGGAGTGATTTTCCGCCACAGTCTGTTTTTCGCCCCAGACAGTGGGTTGGGAGCCAGGAACGGGACATCTTGCGACCGCAAGTGTTGTAGGTGAGTAAAGGATTTCGGCTCCAGTCTTCCTTTTTGGATCAACTGCGGGTGGCCATAACCGAAAACTAGGAAAACTTAAGAATCCAGAAGGCAACGGCCACCAGCGACAAAGAGGTCGACCGACATTTCACGACGGAAAAGGGCTTACTCCTGTACAAGAACAGGTGGCATGTTCGCAAGGGTTAGAATCTGAAGAAGACAATCATGGAGTCCAAACAGGACTCCCAAAACGCGGGACACTGTGGAGGTTACAAGACCATTGGCAGGGTTAGGGCAAACTTCTATTAGCCTAAGATGGACGAGCACATCACCGACTACATGCGAACTGTGATGCATGTCAAAGAAATAAGTCCATCAGGCATAAGAAGTATGGTCTGCTAGAACCTATCGATGTTCCTATGCGACCATGGACAGCGTTTTCGAGAAACTACATTGCAGTGCAGCCGGAGTCCGAAGGGTATACCAAGATCTCGGTCATAGTGGACAGATTCTCCAAAAAGACACATTTCATACTCCGGACCACTGAGGTACCCATGAAGGACCGTGCCTTGATATTCCGGAAGAAAGTCTTGCGCCTTCATGGGCTCCTGGAGTCAATCATCTCGGACTGAGAAAGCCGATTCACGTCAAAGTTCTGGATAGGTGCGATGCACTGGTGGCAAGTCAAACTAAACCTTTCGACTGCATTCCACTCTGAGACTGATGGGCAAACCAAAAGGGTTAATCAGACACTGGAACAGTACTTGGGTAGTTACTGTACTTACGAACAGGAAGATTGGGTTTCGCTACTCCCCCTTGCAGAATATGCATACGAGACCTCTGCATCAGAATCAACCAGGTTGTCACCGTTTGAGATCAATTGTGGATTTAACCCGCGCACAAACTGGTCCGGTGTCGTGTCTGATAATCAAGGAATACACTCTAGCATTGAGCTCACGGTTAAGGAATGGGAAGGAACCTGGGAAGAGATACGAGAAATGATTCAACGGGCACAGGAAAGGCAACGGAAATGGCATGACCAGAAAAGGCTGCCATCACAGGACTATGTTACCTTGCAGGATATGACCACTCGGCGGGCGAATAAAGCGCAGGGCATAATATTAAACCGAAAGAACATCCACGTACAGCGTCCGATAGAGAAGCTGAACCACAGGATGTTTTGCCCTTTTGTGGTCAAAGGACGTCTGGTTAACCGCGCGTCCAAACTCCAACTACCCACCAGATGGAGCATGCAGCCAGTTTTCCATGGCAGGTTGGTTGAACCCTATCATGAGGATCCGACAGCGCGTAGGGTCAAGGAAGTCACTACCACGCAACTTATGGCAAATGAGCCCCCGGTTAGGTTATCGAAGCTATTGTAGACAGTCGATAGTACGGAGGAGCGAAGACGAAGTTTCCGTCGTGCTTCATCCAGTACCTGGTTTCATGAGAAGGCTACAGGGCTGAGGAAATTTCATGGGAGCCCTATGAGATGGTGGAAGGGACTGCCTTACAGGCTATTCTGGATTTCAACCAAAGGTATCCGTCCAAGCCCATGAACCATAGTGTCTTGTGCGAATTGAGTCCTGGAAATAAGAGATGACGCTAATGGTATGGGACAGATGGTAGAGAAGAGGGGAGTGATGTAACAACCCAGCATACAGGAGCTATGGCAGAGAGGAACCTACACCCATACAGGGAGCCAGGAGGCGAACTAGTAGGAACTGGTAGACAAGTAAGTACTTGACCTACAGAGACCTGATAGCCTGGCATGCGAGAATGAACAGAATTGGCTAGTCTGGGACTTTGGTACCTGGATTCACCTGGGAGTAGTGTCAGCGGACTTAGGGCTCTCCAACTGGCTGGTTAGTCACCTAGGCAGTGTAACTGGAGAATGGTCAGAAGTATCTATCTCTGGCGACGGGATAGACAGGGTAACAGTGAAAAGTTATCTTGTCCACCGAACAGGTTACCCTACGCTCAGGATCAGGTTACCCTGCCATGGGGCTCAGGTTACCCTGCCCATAGTCCAGAGTTACCCTAATTTTCAATATGAAGTCCGTCAGTGAGTTTCATGAAAAATGACTGGAACGGTTGTCACACAAAAGCATACATAGTTCGAGAATCTAAGGTTCTGGGAGATGCTATTGGTCGGGCTACGCAGCTCCGAAGAGCTTGCAAATTGGAGATATCATTCCATCATACCCCTGTGGCCCCGCCTGGAGGCCCGGATGTCGTGGGCAAATGGTTGCATAGTTGTCTACAGTCTAGCAAACTGGAATCTTTGGAGACCTGCTGGAAACACCATATACGTTCCTGCCATTCGGTCGACCATAGGCTGTTCACAGGATATACAAGGGGGCATAGGGTGGAAGGAGGAGTACCTCCTCCTGGCTGTTGGCAGTAAAGCAGACCAAAACTGACGCAGTTAACGGGTGCTAACCAGGGGAGTCCCGAAGGTCGTCCCGGGAGGTGCTGGGGCCACTGGGGGCATTTTACACCTGCCAAGCCAGAAAGTGTCCCCAACGTCACAGGCGCTGGAAGGGACGTGCAAAGACACCAAAAGCATAGTACCTACCACAGATGGGGTGCATCTGAGGTAGTGGTCATGGGTAGCGCACATTGGATCACTCCTGGACCACAGGGTCTTGTGGAAGACACTGGAAGTCTATGAACCATAAATAGTAAATAGATAAAACGTGCACGGAGCCTTCTCGGGCCAAGTAGAAATCAATGCACAGGAGAAGGGTGTCATAGGTAGTCTAGTTCATGCGGCATCTTGACTCTTGGCCCGTGGTAAGACAGCGATACGCAGAAGTTTTCACTCTGGGGGGCAAAATGGAAATGCGGCGCAGAAACGATAAGCGCATAAGGTGAACGCCGCCTAGAGCATGTCGCCATATGCATGCCCGAAGGGGGTGTCAGGAAACGTGTCGGACCGCCCTTAGTGGAGCAGGGTTTGCTCGAATAGTTGCAGTAACCTGATGGGGGAGTTTCTGGCATAAGATACAACTACCTGAAAGTCTATGCGAGAACTCTCCTACTCCAACAATCAATCGTCGTGAGACCTTAATGGAGTGAAGCGTCCGGCTTAACGTTATTAAGTTTTACCGTTTACTATACTCTTACATCTGTGTGAACCTTTGGCAATAAGTTTGAAGTTGTTCCGCGCGGACGCAACCTTGGGATCCATCTTCCTAGGGGTGCCCCCATTACATTTATAAAGGTCTTTTTCAGTCGCGGTGTCCTTGTTATTGTTTCTTCCCAAGTTTACGCCTAGGTAGAGGGTATTTATGTCTCGGGATCAGTCTCACTTAGGTGTTCAGGGCAAGCTGCTGGTCTAATCTTCGGTACTCGCCTCGCTTAAGTGTTCCTGGGAAGGGTGTGGGATTTCAATTTCGGTTTCTTCCGTCTGCGTACACATATCACATTTCTCCGTCCCCAGGTAGCAACCACTACCAAACCAGAAAACATCACTTAGGGTTTCTCGCCACATTCATCCAGTTGATTCCGCTGTTATTTCGAGGCATTGGTTGCAATTGTGTATAAATAATCGCTGCGTAAGATATCGTGTAGGGATAATATTACCGTTCACCAACAGTCCCCTTAGCTGTTGGCGCAGTCTCCGCGGCACTTGCTCATAGTTTGACATCGTAAGGCTGTTGGATGGTATGTGTTTTCGTTGGTTGCTATTCCACCTACTCAATTCTGGCTCACCGTGCTAGATATGCGGCTTCGTCCTCCATAACTTGATCCTCATCCTAACTGCTTCCCAAATGACTTTCAAAATGGGCTGACCAAAACCAGTCCTGTATTCCTTGATCTGTATCGGGGCAGAGGTGTTGGATTTCCTATAGTGTTGGGCTCCCTGCCACCATCACAGGGTTTATCGTAGGAGGTAGCTCATTCCGCCCTTTATTTTCCTCCCACCATTGGTTCACTCGTTCCATCGCGTCTCCTAATCCTTCAATAGGTTCCTAGCTATTCTCCGATTTCGGGCATCCTACCCATTTCCCTAGAAATTGGTCGAGGTTATATTGACTTCCGTAGTCCCATATAGCGTCTACTGCCCCTTGCGGCTTCTTGTCAACCACCATAGGGGGTGGTTTTGCATGGCCTCTTCCGGGGAACACGGTACCGTCGTTTGGGAGGTATCTTTTCACTCCGAATGCGTGAAATATGGCTTTTTGGTTCCTATACATTCTCCCCTCTATTTTCAGACTATCATTTTCCATATGGTCATCATATCCTATTATTTTGAATGGTCCTCACAAGCACGGTTGGAGCTTCCTGCTTCTTCTTGATTCGGTCGCGAAGAGGTTTCTGTAAACTAGCAACTCGTTACCTATCCGGATAGTACTCCGGTGTCTGCGTCGCCTTGCCGCTGTCCTCGTACTCCTGAATCGTGCTAGTTTGATAGCATTGAATGTAGTGTTCCGGATTGCTTGGTGTCTAGCTAATAATTCACTGGCTGCTGGAACCGTGGAGTTCTTGAAATTCGCCAGGGGAAGTAGCGGATAGTTCTTTCCATATACTACTTTGTATGGTGACCTGCCGAATGTTTTGAACCATCTGGCATTTAAGTATGCGGTTGTTTTGGGTATGGTGTGAAACCAATTCTTTTGTCTTGCATTGACTAGGTTTCGAAGAGCCGTTTTCAATTCCCAAATTCTCCTTTCAACTGGTCCATTTGTTTCATAGGGACCTAGTGCTGCCTTAATATCCTCTATTGCTAGCGATCCACATTGCTGTCTCCATATATGCCACTCAAATCGTGGATCTACATTACTTGCTATTCTTGTCGGATAGCCATGAGGGGTAAATATGCAGTTGTGTATCATTTGCCTGGTTGTTATTGCCGTTACTTCGTTGTTCATTGGCATGAGCCATGTGAACGCTGAGAACCTATCAATGGCCTCTAGAATCATGTCGTATCCCCATGAATTCTGGAATGGTCCCGCAAAGTCAATGTCCATTGATTCAAAGATTTCTGGTGCAAGGATAATTGTCGGGGCCTTTCCTTCCCGTAACTTTATGGGTTCCTGGTTTGTTTGGCAGGTGTGTCAATTGCGCCACATACGCTCTGAAATACATGTGGATTTCAGGCCAGAATAGGTACCGGGGTGCGTACAGTAAGTTTCGTTCTGGGCCCTGATGTACTTTATTGTGTATCTTGGCTATAACGTACTCTCTTAGGGTAGTATTTCCAAACCAAGAGCCTTACAGAATATACAGGCATTCCTCCCGATATCGAGTTTTAGAATACAGCATTCCATGTGCCATCGTGTAGGAGGACAATTCTCCTGTTGAGTCCATGATTTCATTAAACCTTTTCCATATTGGCTCCTTCTGGTATGTTGCACCCATGTGCCCACGGAATGCTCCAATCATCTCGTTTAGTGTTTGTCTGATATCCCGCTCGTCTGTGATCTCGCTTCCTCTAGTCACATCGGGTTGGTCCTCTTCCTTGTTGGCTTTTCCAAGCCATCGCATAATTCTTGTCGCTATTCATTCATTGTTGGGGGCATCACTGAGACTATTGTTTCATTGCTGAGGTATTTTGTTGGTTCCCCTCATTTGACTGGTGCTGGATTATCGAGCATTTGCAATGTCGCAGCTTCGGGGCTTAGTATTGCAGGGAATTGCATAAAACCTATGCATCTGTGGAATGAGGATGCACGGCCCATCTCCCGCACTGTTTGGTCTCCTACCAACTGTTTGTTGCTATTCCCAATTAGAGATCATGGGAGACTCCGCAGGGCTTAGGTCAATTTCTGTGCTAGGGGGGCTCGGTCCTTCACTAGGAGTTCGGGAAGTTGATTTCTGTTGCCTTCTGGGGTGGTTATTCGTGAACTTGATCTGGGTTTGGTGATATGGAAAATGGTATACGTAACAGTGCAAATAGTGCAGCTGGCTATATTGGAGTTCCAGGGGTGGTGTGCTGCAGATGGTGCACTTGTCTCCCCAATCATTTCCTGCAGTGATAGAGTGGGAGCTTACAGGGGGTACAGGGGTCTCATTTGGGTACTCCGTGTATGAGTAAGAAGCAGAGGTAGGGAAGGCATCTTGCTCAGGCTCCATTCGGTTTGATTCTTGCTTGTAGACTGCGTTATCCGAGATACCATGCGATTCCTTTGGATAATCATGGACATGGAGTGGATTCAAGTCTGATTTTTCCTCATATATCCGGGAAAGGACATCAGGTAAATAGTCCCTGCTTCCTGGTGCGTATACTCTCTTTGCGTCGTATTTTCCCAGGGCACTGAGCCATGTCACTTGCTTTCTACCCAGGTTCTTCACAGTTTGTAGATGTGTCGGTGGCTGGTGGTCTGTGACTATTGTAAAGGAATTTCCGGTTAGTACATTGTGGAACCGGTTTGGCCCCTCCACCATCGCTAAGGCCTCTTTATTGGTAGTTCCATAATTGGTGTGGGTATTGGTGAATTGCCTGCTGTGTAAAGCGGTTGGTCGAGCCGTCTCATAAGTGGGTCCTTGTCCTACCCATACTCCTATTCCTAAATCCCAGGCGTCAGTAACTAACCAAATCCGCTCATTGCTCCGTATGTCTATTGGTCGCATGACTTGGTGATCGACAATCTATTTCTTTCCCATCTCTAATGCGGTCTGATAGGTGGGTGTCCATACAAATTCCGCGTTTGCCTTTAGATCCATTAGCGGTGCCGTCAGGGTAGCATGGTGTGGGAGGAATTGGGCCATGTAATTCACCATTGTTAGTAATCATTGTAATTCTTTCTTGGTTTGAGGTGTTTTCAAACGTGCAATGGTCGATATTTTTTGGGGAGAGGTAAGAACTCCATGGTCATCCACTATGTATCCTAGCACTTCCCGGTTATCTGCAAATAGTACTGACTTCTTTTTGCTAGCGTTGAATTTTGACTTTCTAAGTTGCTCACAGATTTGCCGTATGTGGTTTTCTTGTTCTTCTGAGGTGTCCGAGAATATGAGGATATCGTCAATGCATACCCATACAAAATAATATAGGAATTCGCTCCCGAGGTCTTCCATAATTGGCATAAATGTCGCCACTGCATTCATGTCTCCTTGTAGCATGGCTTTGCTAACAAATCCTCCAAGCGGTGTTTTGAATGAGTGGAATCTAATGGTGTCCTTGTCCACTGGTGTTTGGAAGTGTGTGTCGCTTAAATCGAGGTTACTCCGGAATTTTGTGCGCGCAATGCGGTTTAGGATCCGCTGCTGGTTGGGGATCAATGGACTATCCATGATTGCGTTGTCATTTCGGACCTTCAAACCTATCAGGGGGCGGATCCTTCCATCTGATTTTGGTTGCACAAACATAGGTGCCGCTGCAGAAACTTCCTCTCGTACAATTACCCTGGCCCGCAGCTTCTTATTGATCCAGTTCATGAGTTTTTCTTTTTATGCTTCCGGTATTGAGTATGTAGGTTGGTTATTTAGGTCTGCTGGATCTTTTAGCCAAATGTGGTGGTTAATCTTACACACAGGTGGTAGTGTTTCAGGAACCTTGTCTGGGAGGACATCCCTGTATTCTTCCAACAGTGTTGCTGATATGGCATCTGAAACAGCAGCTTGGTTTTCCCCACTTGTTGGTTTGCATAGCACCCGCAGTTTGTTATCGGGAAACTCCACTGCTGTGTCCCCACACCTGATCAGGGTATTGTTTATTTTTAGGAATGGCATTCCAATCAGGGCAGCATATTTCCCCAAGTTTTCTACTAACATCGCCTGATTTGTCTATTCCTTTTTTCCAATTCATACAGTCAGTCCACACTTCTTGTAGCTTGAGGAGCATGAACCTTGCATTGCCATGTTCACTGTTGTTGGTTGGGGTAGGGGTTTCATGGGTATGCCATGGGTGGAGATAAAGGTAGTGCTGATAATGTCACAAGCGATTGTCCCTGTGTTGAAAAGTACCCAGGCTGGGTAGCCCTCTATGAGGATCGTTTCTTCCAGAGAATCACGGGACCTAACCACCAGTGCTGGCTCTCTGCGGAGGCTTTCCATTTCTAGAAAGTTAATTTTCCCTTCCTCGTACCCAGTTGCTTCCATGTGGTTTCTGCTCACATCCCGGTTTGCGGACTTTCCTTTTCCTTTCTTGGCACAAGAGTCGCTTGCATAGTACCCCTTTTTCCCGCATTCGACCCATGTGGCTTCCTCGCGTCATTTCTGCTTCTTATCTTTCTTATTCTTCTTTTCCCTCGACCCTTTCCGGTCCGGTTGTTCCTTCCTTGTGTTATCACGCACTGAAGATCGTTCGCTGCCCCGCTCCTGGAGTTTGTATGCTCGGTAAACTCCCGCTTCGTAAAGGATGGCATCCTTTCATTTACCTCTTTTGACAATCTTGTCAAAGGAGCCTCCATCTTCTTCCATAGGTTCTACCTGTTGGTGTAGTCTGGGATGCATTGCCTCGTACAGCCTCTGTCACAGTGTATACTGTGACACTGTTCAGTGTGGCAACCATACATGGTACATTAGGAGGTCCGTCGCTACCAGTGTTATGCTGTCTGTTTTCCCATTTCGCACTTGCTGGATCTCCTTGAACTTCCTCTACGTTTCTTCTGTCTTTTGTGAGGACTGGAATCTGTCTCGCAGGTATTTTATCAAGGTTGTTCCTCGTATTTTTTCCTTGCTGTCATGGTGGTTTATCGCTTCGCGGTATTCTTCTTCTGCCTTTCCTGTAAAGAAACCTACTAAGTATGCTCCACTCCATTCCTTTGTCTTGTCCATGCCATGCAGAGCGAGGTACTGTGACCTAGTTGTCACCCATCGGTCAAATACTTCAGCTTTTAGGTCCTCCTGTTTACCTGGGAACGCTGGTGGCAGGGGGAAGCTTGACCTTGGGCCCCGCTGGCCCAGCCTATCAGCCCATTGGCACGGAGGATTCTCCTGCACATATACTGTGCTCACACTCTTCGCTGCTGGAACTATCGTCTGTGGAGTTACCTGAGGAGTCTGCAGGCGATTCGTCTGGTGGGTCTGCCGCCGCCCATTGGTGTGATTTTTCGTCGGTGTTGCTTTCCTTCTTTGTGGTGTGAGCAGGTGGTGTTTCTCCTTTTGGTGGTTGTGCCGGCGCCTTTCCTTGGCTGGGTCTTGGGGGGAGAAGCCCGGGAAGACCAGTTGCTGCCTTTGCTAACTCATCTGTTGATTCGCTAAAGGTCTGTTTGGCTAAAGCTCTAGCTAACTGTTTCTCCGCTTCGTCGATAGAGAAGTCACTCTTTGGCCCTTTCAGTTTCTTGGGTTGCCTTCTTTCGCTAAAGCCTTCTCACAGGACCTGCTTCTGACTTCGATTTTCTAATGACTCAATGCTGTTATGTTGGCGGAGCCGAACCTTTCTTGGTTCTGCTGCTCCCCGCTGCTAGCTTCAGTTGCAGGCTTTGTAGGTTGATCACACCTGGTGCTGGCTGGATTCTAACCGCTTGCTGGGGCGAATAAAAATGTAACATGCTCAGAGAGGCCCCCCGTCACATAGCAGTATGATAGGAGGAGGTGGTTTTCTGATCAACGGAAAGTGAGTAGTGCTTCCCAAAGGAGGCTTCGAAGGGGTGCAATAGGAGATCAGAGTAGTAGCCATTCAACCAAGTATATTAAGAATATTGTCCTTCAAAGTCTGCTGTTTCCATCGTGGAAATCAGCGGTCTCTAAATACCCCATATCGCTTATCTCCAGTCTGAGCGATATTCCAAAACATTGTGTGTATCAACTGATAGCACACGAAACAATAGAAGTATCAAGCGAGACTGTGATACCAAACCTAAAATCTTTTGTCTATCTACTGATAGCATACGAAACAATACAACTATCAAGCGATACTGTGAAACCCAACATAAAACCTTTTGTGTATCAACTGATAGCATAGAAAACAATACATGTATCAAGCGAGACAGTGAAACCCAACATAAAACCTAACCTAGTACCCGTACCGGTTACACCAGTTGTCAATAGTGCAAGCACAGATTGAGGATTACTCCAATTACTTCACTAGTGTAATTATAACAGTATAACATAATGCTAAACACATCCATCAAGTGGTGTTTATGAAAAATATTTTGAGAAACGTAGAAAGAGACAAAGTATGTAATACTATACGAGGCACTTGAAACCTAAATATCTAGATCAGAAACAACGAGCTAGCTAATCAGATGCCTCATTGAGCGACGGGGACATCTCAGAATTCTCTACTGTTTTATACTTTTGTTCTTTTTGCTGATGAAAAATGTAAGCCATTGAAATCTATGAGTCAGGAATATAGCTTACACTTGATAAATCCACCCTATCATTATTATCCATACCACCGCTACAATCAGGGCCCTCTTGCTCTTCAGAATCACCATCACTATCCTCAATAGCCACTATTTTAACATTTGACTTTCTATTTCTTTACATAGTGAGAGTGGTAAACTTAGCTGTTTGTTGCTTGAATAATGGAGTTGCTGGTCTAGTATCAAGTACTTCCCAGTTGTAGTAGAGATGGCCAAGTTGCTTTGATCCTAGAATGAGGCCTTCCTTAAGCTAACGGTGATCTAGCTTGGCACTCTTGCTTGCAGCTTGTTGTAAGCAGAGCAGCTCCTCATTGATAGAAAGTTTTACTTCTATCTTCTAATGGCGTGAAGGAGGTTCATCAAACCATTCCTTTATTTAAAAGGTAGATTCTACTTCGCAGATATCTAGAATCTTTTTAGCTAAGTTAGCAACCTCAGTGGAGTGCTCCGCTCTTCCAGTAAGTGCTCTAAGATCTGCTTGGACTGTTCCCCAACATGGTGGTACTATGATCTTCGGTTGGAGATTTGAATCACTCCAGCTATAGTGCTGATTGAAGGGAAAATCACAAGTCGCTCTTTATTCTGAGAATATATTGCTCTTTGTAAAGACCTTGAGTCTGGCCTTTTGAAGCATGAGGTAGAAGTCCCCTTTGTGTAGCTTGGAATATAGTCCTACGGCTCATATTCTTTCATCTACTCATTGTTTGTAATATGTTCTGTTGTTGGAGAACAACCTAACATCAAGAGGTTGAAGTATATGAGTAGGTAGTGGAGGGAGGCAAGGAGGTGATTGTTCTTGGGCATTGTGAATTAAATAAACTGAAAGTTCTTGCAATATGAATTGTAACCATCAAGAAATAATATTTAATATTGGCGTATTCCTGGTTGTCTTCTTATTCTTGGCTCAAATATTTGAATCAACTATTCATATATGATTTGATAATTGGTATATCATGTTAGTAAATGAGAGAAGAGGCCTTCTTACTTTTCCTCAAATTCGATGTCACTATAGTGTCCAGTAAGATGTGACCTTACAGGTAAGATAGGAAATGGGGGTGAGATAAGCTCTGCCCTTGAAATGGCTTCCATATCAGTTACTCTAGTCCGATCACTATTGTGAAAAATATTTGAATTCCTTCTCAATATTCAACAGATTTCCTGGCCACTAGGTATGAGTCCTTGAGCCAATCCCTTTCTATGTGAATTTCAAATATCCTACTTCTTTATACAAAACTTGTACCAAGTGTGCTAAAACCTATTGAGGTACTACACAAATGATTCAAGATCCCTAGCCTGTTCTCAATTTTTTGTCCAGTACCTTACAAACCTCAGATTGTACTGTTGAATGATATAGCATGAAACTCTACAGCCAGTTCTTTTCCACTTCCTCCATTCTGCCTTGGTCTTTCAAAATTGCTCCAACTATTTGGACAATATAAGGACAGTGTGCAGGAAGACATTAACAGGTGCATTTCTCCATTCAGTTGACCAATGTATCCTCCTCTTCATCAGTGAGCAGTTGTTCGATTGGATTTAACTGACTGGTGGGTCTTGTTTATCCCTATATATCTATTATTTAGAGTAGTATTTCCAATAGCAGCTTGTTCCCTTGCTTGGCCAATTGAAAGTCCTGGGTTTGATCGAAGTGCCACATACAGGATACACATTTGTACATTCTTGTTCACTTTCCTTTTCGCCATTTTGGAAAGTGCTTGGATATTGGGTTGTAGAGATATGATTAAATATGCAATATTGGGTACTTTTAGAATATGGTTGAAGAGAGTAGTATTGGTAAATCTAATACCTTGCCTTATAGGGTTGAGATATCTGGCCAATAACCTGAGGAAGAGTAGAGCACATCCCACCTGTTGTGCTGGTATTAACAGCAATGGATATTAACTAGTGTTTGGACCGTTTTTTCTGACAATATAAATATTGTTTAGAAGAATATATATATTGTCTATAATACTCAATAGTTTTAATAGAAAAGTTGAAAATGAATATATTATAAATTTCATTATATTTTGTAGATACTGGTCATACATGATAGCGGTGGAGAGAGGATAACTATCATCGAAATAATAATTGTTGTTTTAATTCTTTGTTTGTACCTGATCAAGAAGTAAAATTTCTGATCTATTGCTCCAGGGTGAACTATAGCAACTCCAAATATGTCATGAAGTATCCAAGTAGCAGAGTAGCTACTGTCATACTTCTTCCCTGCAGGACTCAGGCCATAGGCTACCCATGTGGCTAGCATGATGGAAGATATCTAAATCACAGATCACTAGTAGTTCAAAATGAACTACCTTACACAATAATGGTCAGGTGTAGTCTATTTGCCTCCTGCGGTCAAAACATCTGGACTTTAATCCTGCTTAGGTACGGAGTTATTTTTGTAATATTTTTCTCTATTACTTTATATCTTTTACATCCATACTACAAATTTCAATGATCTAGCCGACGATCACAATCACTAATCCACTTTTTGAACTTTGCCAGCAAGTTTACTTTCAAACGTTGCCTGAGCCTATTTTTGCCATGAATACAACAAATGATATTACACAATTCCATGTTGTACCTGAAGGTTTAGTGCTACTGCGTTACACGTCTCCTGTAGGGTCTGCTCAACATTCCAATACTATGAGAACCCATGCCAGGCGAGCTTCAATTAAGCAAAACATGATTAATGCAAGATGTCAATATTTAGTAGACTAGGAGAATATAGGAATATCAAAAGTGATCGCAATATCTAATAAGAATAGTGAAGTTATAGAGAAAGTCCGCGGTACAAATAGGCAATACACGTAGAAGTAACGGCCGTGACAGGCTATCCTGAAGGTGTCTGAGGCATCTGGCAGGGGATCGATAGGGTTAGAACATGAGTTGCATGTCTGGAAACTGGCGGAAGCATGGTTGCAACTGGAGAAAAATGGGTAGTTAGCTGAGGTTTTGCATAACAGAACCTCATGGAATCTGATGGAAGATTGCAGCTGTACAGGAGCAAAAGGTGAGGAGGTCAGGGGTTTGTCAGCAGAGGATTTTCCTGAGTTATATAATGGGGTATGCCGCTGTTGGATTTTCATTCTTTACGCAACCTGGTAATTTCCTTTTTACACCGGTGCTCAGGAATTAAAACTTGATTCCTTCATTATATCAATACAATCTCTGAACCCTAACGGTCACCTGCAAGAGTATTTTTTTGAACCCCTGATGCCTTGGTACAAACTTGTCCAGCCTGTACACTTGCGCCGCCATCTTTCATCGACTGCCGCACTCTGCCTAGGACGACCTGTCCAGAACCCGGCATGGACCCTTCCTGTTATACAGGGTTGCATCCGCAAGGATTCAACCCACACTATATCATATTGCGCTCTATCAAAATCCGCCCTCCGCTTTTGATCAATCTGAATCAGACTCCGAGCCTGTCGAATACGCAGTTAGGCAACATAACCCGCGATGAGAGGTACAACCATGCCACCCACATACGAGATATCCCTCTCTAGACTGGAGGCCTGGTGGCGTCTGCCAAGTCCCCCAGCAAGCAACAGTTCCAATAGTAGCTACAAACCTTCCTTGACAAACCTGTGACCCTTAGCCTCCGAGGCCAAGGGCTGGAGTCCCAGCTCATTACCACTTGACAGGACCTGATGTGTGCTGATATGACAGTCACTCCGCTCAACAACAGCGTGGCTAATGCCTACGCTATCCCTGCCACACACAGCAGTAGCAGCAAGAAAGCTGCAATCCCAAGCCCGGAACGATTCGCAGACACTGTAGATGAGCAGTGAACTTTGCTATGCAACTCTGTATGCAGCAACTGGGGCATCACCAATCGTTTGACAATGAACGACACCATCTGGCATATACTATTAGTCTGCTCATTAGATCTGTCCCCCTGGAGGTACAAACCAATACCACCATCAAGGGCAATAACCATACCGATCCACAGGCCAGGTTGGCAGAACTACAACCGGCCTTTTGGGATCCCAACTGCAGGGCTCCAGCATAAAGAGAAATCAGGAACCTAGCCTACGAAGACCGCAACTTTGTGAAATCCCTTGCGTATTTTCCAACACCTGGCTGCAGATATCAAGGCGAACACTAGCGCCAAATGTGATGCCCTCACCCGAGTCGTTACTGGAGACCTGAATAACACTATGATTACCATCACCCACACCGCTATGACATGGACCACCTATACTAACTTGATAAAGAAGTGGGGCAACAATGTCTAGTCCTGTGCAGCTAACCAGTGTATCAGGGGTTTCCCTAGGAAGATGGATCCCAAGGTTGCGACTGCACCAAACAACTTCGAACTTACCGCCAAAGGTTTCACCCAGATGTAAGGTTAACATAAGCCGTAAAACTAAGTATCGTTAAGCCTGATGCTTCACTGAATTGACGTTTCAAGAGGGTTGATTTTCGGAGCAGGAGAGCTCTCGCATAAACTTTCTGGTAGTTTTATCTTGGTCCAAAAACACACCTATCTGTTTATTTCAACCATTCGAGCACACCACTCTCCACTGAAGGCGGTCCGACACGTCTCCTAGCGCACCCTTTGGGCACGCATATGATGACACACTGTAGTTGGCATTCACCTTATGAGCTTCTCATTTCTGCAGTGCATTTCCATTTTACCCAGCGGAGTGAGAACTTCCATGTATCGGTGTCTTGCCCATGGCTAACAGTCAAGACACCAGATGTACTGGACTATCTATAGGACGTTTTCCATATGCATCGATCTCTACTTGGCCCTGAAAGCTAATGCGGGCGGTTTACCTATCTACTGTTTACAAGTCTGGGGCTTCTGCTGTCTTCTGCAGGATATGGTAGTCCGCGAGTAGTCCAATGGGCGCTACCCATGATCACCACCCTGGGTCTAACTTACCTGTAGTAAGAATCATGCTTTTAGTGTCTCCGCAGTTCTCTTATAGAGGCTATAGCATTGGCGACACTTACGGGCTTGGTAGGTGTAAAACCCTCCGGGTCGCCCCAGCACCAACAGGGACTTCCTTCTGGACCAGCACGTTGAACTCCCATTAACTCCACCACTTTTGGTCTGTTTTACACCGGACAGCTAGGAGGAGGTACTCCACCTTCCACCCTATGCCCCCTTATATACCCAGCGAACAGCCTATGGTCGACCGGACAGCAGCAACGTATGCACTGTTGCAAGAAGGTCTCCAATGACTTAGCCTTGCTTGACTGGATACAGCTAGGCAACCGCTCGCCCATGGGGTCGGGGCTTCAGGGCAGGGCCCGACGGGTATGATAGGAATATTGTCTCCAATTTACAGCTTCTTCTAAGGTGTGTAGCTTGCCCAATAACATCCCCTGGAACCCCAGATTCCTGTATTATGCAAGGCTTCGCATAACCAACATTCTGGTCATTTTTCCCAAACTCTCCCAGGGACTTTGTATTGAAAGGTAGGGTAACCCAGGACTTTGGGCAGGGTAACCCCAGCCCAATGGCAGGGTGACCTGGTCCTGAGTGTAGAGTAACCTTGTCTAGTGGACCAGAGAACCTTTTCTTATCATATGTATTCCATTGCCGGAGATAGACACTTCGCACCTTTCTCCAGTTACTCGCCCTGGGTGAGTAACTGCACCTTCAGAGGTCACCAATCATGCTGGCACCGCTCTCCAGTATACCCAGCTACCCAGGGACCAGACCAGCTCCTTCCGTTCATCTCTGAGCCCCCAGGCCATCCGGTCTCCATAGGTCCAGTACTTACTTGCCTGCCAGTTCCTACCAGTTCGCCTCCTGGCTACGTGTCTGGGTGTGGGTTCTGACTGCTATAGCTCATATATGTTAGGTTATTATATCACTCGCCTCTTCTCTATGCTCAGTCCCGGGCTGTTAGCATCGCATCTTATTTTACTGAGTTGATTCCTCCAGGACCCTGGGGTGCCTGGCCTGGGACGAATCTCTTTGGTGGGAATCCCCAATGGCCTGTATGCCTCTCCCTTCCAGCATCTCATGGGGCTCCCAGGAGTTCTCCTCAGCTCCATACCCTTCCCAGGAAATCAGGTACTGGAAAAAGCCCTACGGGAACTTCACCTTCGCTCCACCGTACCAGGGACTGTCCACAACAGCTCCAATAATGGGACTGGGCTCATTGTCCACAGGTTCTGGGGTGGGGACATACTTGACCCTACCCGATCTTGGGTCCTCACGATCGGGTTCTAGCAACATGACTTGCAAGATCTAGTGAATGCTCAATCCGGTGGGCAATTGGAGTTCAGATGCTCGGATAACCACCTAACATTTGACCACAAAAGGGCCAAACATCTGGTAGTCCCGCCTCTCCGTGCATCCTTAGTGCGGATGTTCTTTTGGTTCCACATAATGCGGTCCACTTTCTTCGTCCACCCAGTTGCCACATCCTTCAAGAAAACATAGTCTGGCGATGGTAGTCTTTTCTGATCGTGCCATTTCCGTTGCCTTTCTTGTGCCCGCTGAATCATTTCTCAAATCTGTTGCTATGTTCCTTCTCACTCCTTGACCAAGTGCTTACTGGTAGCGTGTATTCCTTGATTATCAGACACAATGCCCGCCCAGTTTGTCCGTGGGTTAAACCCATAATTGATCTCAAATGGTAACAACCTGCTGGATTCCGATGTTGAGTTGTTTTCTGCATACTCCGCAACGAGTCGTAGGGAAACCCAATCGTCCTGTTTGTAGGAGCAGTGGCTACATAAGTACTGCTCCAGTTTCTGATTAACCCTCTTAGTTTGCCCATCAGTTTTCTGGTGGAATGCAGTCAAAACGTTTAGTGTCACTTGCAACAATTGCATCAGACTCCTGCTAAACATGGACATGGATCGGCTATCTCTGTCAGAGATGCATGAAGTTGGGAGTCCATGAAGTCGCCAAACCCTCTACTGGAATGTCAAGGCTAGCGCCTTAATCGGTACGTCCGTCGTCAGGGATATGAAGTGTGACATTATCGAAACCCTGTCCACAATGACACCGATCTTGCTATACCTGTCCCACTCTGGTAGCGCTACAATAAAGTCCATTGAAATCGCTGTCCAAGGCCATGCAGGCACATCAATAGGTTCCACCAGATCAAACTTCTTATCCCTAATGGACTTATTTCTTTAGCACGCATCACGCGTTCTCATGTAGTCTGTGCTGTACTCGTCGATCTTGGGCCAATAGAAGTTAGCCCGAACCCTGCCAAAGGGTTCGTAACTCCCAAAGTGTCCGACGATTCGGGAGTCATGTTCAGCCTCCATGATTGTCTGCTTCAGATTCTGACCCCTGGGAAAGTACCACCTATTTTTCTACAGGAGTAAGGCTTTTTTCGGTCTTGCAGTGTCGGTCAACCTCTTTGTCTTCGACTGTTGTTGCCTCCAGGATTGTCCAGTATTCCTGGGACTGGTTTATCACTACCCGCAGCCAGTGCAAAAGGGATGACTCGAGCCGAAATCCTTGGCATCCTGGCAACGCCTGTGGTTGCATGGTGTCCCGTTGTTGGCTTCCAACCTACTGTCCGGGGCAAAAAAACGACTGAGACAGGAAACCACTTCCCCCTTCAGGGTGCTTGTCCCTACGCTGTGACAAAGCATCTTCCTTCTCATTCTACCACCCTTCTTGGTCAACCACCTTGAAGTTAAATGGTTGCTGGAACCCAGCCCAGAGGTGCTTTCTTCGGTTAAGGACCTTGGTACTATTCAAGTACAGCCAAGTCTTCTGATGGGTATAGATCACCAACTGGTCCGTTACCGCACATAGGAGATGATCCTATTCCGTGAAGGCCAACACAATAGGTGTCATATCCTTGTCTTGAACATCATGATTAATCTCCGCTGTGCAAAATTTCACCCTATGATAGGCCATTCGATGCTACCTCCCATGTTCACAGACCTGGGAGACGACCGCTCCTGATACAAAGTCAGTAGCATCGGTTTCTAGCCGGGTTGGCCATTCTGGGTCAAAATGTGTTGCGATAGGTTTCATCAGAAACACCTTAGTCGTATGATTGATGGCCTGCATACATGCAGGTGTCCATTCCTATTAGACATCCTTCGTTGTCAAGTCCGTCAGGGGTTTCACTATCTTGCTGAAACCTGGCATGAAGCGATGATAGAAGTTGACAAAGCCCCTAGAGATTTGAACATTGACAACAGATATCGGAGGTGGCCAATCCCTGATTGTTTACCCCTTTCCCGACAAGATAGAGATCCCCATATCCGAGATGTATTATCCGCGGAACTCAACTTCCCCTTCGTAGAAACAGGACTTCTGCATGCTTGCGCATAGTTTGGCGTTTCGCAATTTCCCTATCATGCGTCTCACCATCGCTACATGCTCTTCCCTTGTTTCACAGTAGATTAGGAGGCCATCGATTTACGTATTAACTCCTTTATCCATAGGGTCCTGAAAGACCTCATTTATCATGCTCCAGAAGGTTGCTGGCGGGTTGCATGACCCAAATGGTATAACAGTGTATTTGGACAGTCCATATCTGCACCGGAAGGCCTTCTTCTATTCCTCACCTTCTGCCATCCTCGACCCGTGGTAGCGGTTCTTTAAGTCCCGCTTAGTGAACACAACGGCCGTTCTTAACCTATCACATAGTTCATTCATCAGCGGTAGAGTATACTTGCTCTTCACCATGAATTTATTCAGCCCTCAGTAAGCTAGTACCAGTCTTGAGGTACCATCTGGGTTTGGCACACAGAGGACAGGGGCTGCTGCCAGCGAACTGGATCGCCCCAGCTCTTACATTTGCAGCATCTTGTTGACACATTCCCATGGTACCTTAAGCTCTTTTTCCGATAAGGGATAGATAGGCCCAAACCGAGGTTGAATCGCGGGTTCCAACACGATCATATGATCATACTTTAAGTCCTGCGGAGTGCCTCAATCCCTGCTTGACCAAAGCTGGCGCCATAATCTTTATGCTCCGCGAGTAGCTTAACCGTAATGTCGGCACACACCTTATCGGAGAATTGTACCATTCCCCACAGGTACACATTACTAGGGACTGCAGCTAATAACCCTTCATCGGTCATGAACACTAACCGCCCCTGCTCTGCTAGGCAATTAGCCTTACAGAAATCCGTGTACCAGGTTAATGATCCTGTCTTCCAATCCATGTCGGGGTTATGGTCCTTCAACCAAGACATAGGTAAGTACTCTAATTGCGGCACCCCTCAGAAGATAGAGCCCAGGTTTGCGACCGCACCAATCAACTTCAAACCTATCGCCAAAAGTTGACACAGATGTAAGAGTAAAGTAAACATTCAAACTTAATATTGTTAATACTGACATTTCACTCAACTAAGGTCTCGAGAGAATTGATTATTAGAGTAGGACAGTTCTTGCATAGACTTTCAGCTAGTTTTATCTTATGCCAGAAACTTCCCCTTCGGTTTACTCCAACTAGTGGACGACACACCTCTCTGCTCAGGTTGGTCGGACACGTCTCCTGGCACAGCCTTCCAGCATGCATCTGTCGACACACCCAGGTCAGACTTCAACCTATACGTTTATCGTTTCTGCAGTGGATTACACTTTTGCCTGCCTGGGTAAAACTCCTACAGCTCAGTATCTTGCCAGGGGCCAACAGTCAAGACACCGGGTGGGCTATACAATCTATGACACCCTTTCCATATGCATTGATCTCTACTTGGCCCTGAAGTAACAGTGAGTGGTTTATCTACCTACTATTTACGAGTCTCAGGCTTGCACTGTCTTCCGCAGGATACCATGGTCCAGGAGTGATCCAATGGGCGCTACCCATGACCAGTACTAGGGATCCACCTTACCTATAGTAGGAATAAGACATTTAGTGTTGCTACACTCCCCTATCAGAGCCTATCGCGTTGGGGATACGTTTGGGCTCAATAGGTGTAAAACTCTGCTGCTCGCGCCGGCATGGCCATAGACTACTTGCGGGACCCGCAGGGTTAACTCCCATTACCTCTATCAGTTTTGGTCTGTCATGCTGCGAACAACTTAGAGAAGGTACTCCACCTTCCATCTTATGTCCCCTTGTATATCCTGTGAACAGCTAATAGTCGACCGGGCAGTAGCAACGTAGACACTGTTGCAAGCTGGTCATGCAAGATCCTGCTTCCTTAGACTGCACACAGCTATGCTAGCCTTTGCCCATGACATCCGGTCCTCCAGCTGGGTCCAGAGGGGTATGATGCGTATAATGTCTTCGATTCGCGGCTTTCCTGGAGCTACGTAGCTCGCCCAGTGGCATCTCCCAGAACCCAACGTTCCAGTATTCTCTCTGGTTTCGTGTAACAAACATTCCCGTCATTTTTCCCAAATTCCGCCAGGGACTTCATATTGCAAGCTAGGGTAACTCAGGACTTTGGGCATGGTAACCGCAGCCCGATGCTAGGGTAACCTGGTCCTGAGGGTAGGGGTGCCTTGTCCCGTGGACCAGATGACTTTTCCCTGTTACCCTGTCTATCCCCTTGCCGGAGATAGACACGGCTCACATTTCTCCAGTTACGCCGCTCCGCTGAGTAACTTCCCCTTTGGAGGTCACTTGGGATGCGGAGACCGGTTCTGGATGTACCTAGGTACCTAAGTGCCTGGCCAGCTAATCCTGTTGATTCTCGGAGCCCCGGCCCTCAGGTCTCCATAGGTCCAGTACTTACTTCCCTGCCCATCACTACTGGTCAGCCTCCTGGCTACCTGTATTGGTGTAGGTTCTGACTGCCATAGCCCATGTATGCTGGGCCATTATAGGTACCCATCTACCTTGGTGTCGGGCATATCCGTGACTTCAAATCGCATCCCAGTATGGTGGTCCCCTATTCTCATCTTTGACGACTTGGGATCGTGCAGACCTGACCCCGGAATGTTAGTACTACTTGCATTGCTTATCTACATGTGTATCCGTCATTGTACATAGGGTGCCTGAGTCGATTCAACCCACTGGCTACTAAGCACAGGCCCAGTAGCTCCACTGTTTAGTAGCAGGTGTGCTTCTGCGCTTACCTGTCCAGCTCCAATGTGCTACTCTAGGTTCCCTCGGAGATGGATAAACTTGCTGAAACGAGGCAAGTGGTCATGTTTCTGCCAGTTCGCTGGTTCCAAGGGCTTAGTCATCTTGGCTTAATGTTCGTGATCCCTTACCTTTCAACCCAAGAGCGGTCACAATGGGTCCGTAAACGTTAAGGGATTGACATTCGTTTTATCCATAGCTGCAGTGTTTGCTATCATGCTAGTACAATTTTGGTTACTAAACCCTACTCATATAAACCTGGAAATAGCAGTGTTGATTTGATCAAGTCCCGCCTGAACCAATTCCGCAGGTACTAAGCATAACAATTTTCCCCCAGTTCGGTAGTGGTCCACTGTTGGACCAGTTCCAAGTAAAGCATCCTGGCTTGCCAAATGTCACGCATCTCCTCCAGCAAGACATCACCCAGCCACAACCCAAGTAATGTCCTATGACTTACCCATCTAGCTAAGGAAATCCTGAAAGAAATATGTATAACTAGAACTCAGCAAATAACATGAGACCCAACAAAAGAGAGATAGCCCAGTCCACCACGCACGGCCCGCAACATCTATCTTCCCAGCACACCTGGGTGCCATCAGTAGCATGGTCGTTCATACAGTAGGAGGGTAGTTACGCATCCCAGAAGCCACTTGCGTTGTTCCTTTCCATCCATCCCTCAGGGGTCTATGTATACGGGTTAGTAAGGTTATACGTTAAGCACAATAGGTTTGTACCCATTCTGAGCTGTCAGTATCAACCTCCATGACCTGGGGTGATGCCTGTCAGACTTCAAGTATCTTCGACAAGGAAGCAGGAACGGTCAGTTCCATGCACTTTAGCATCTGGTCCGTACCCTAGGGCTCTCTTACCGGGGCTGACCATTTCAACCCGGGAGCCTGTTTGGATGAAATAATGACTGGGGATGCCTCAGTGCACTTTCTCCAGAAGAGACCTGTTTGTCCACACTTGGTGCATGGGTTGTACCTTCTCTGACCTTTGGCCGAATTGGACAGGGTTTCCTTATGTGCTGTGATAAACTCCAAAGTCACCGGCTTTGCCTGTCTCCCTAGATTGAAATTAGTAGGTTTCGCAGACCTCAGGTTCTGTCTGCCCAAACCTTTTTTCTGCTTTTTAGACCTTCCGGGAGTCGAGAACCTATCGTCCTTCTGATACCTGGTTTGAGACTATTGGACCGGGTTGATAACCTGGTGACCAAACCGCGCCTTGTGTTCCCGTGTGTGTCCAATTTTCCGAAGAAGGTCAATGTAGTGGTTCAAGTTAGTTGGACAGGACTCCTTAAGTGCCAACGGATCCTGAACCTCTTGAGTAATACCCGACCCTACTTTATCTGATACCTGTACTGGTTCTGTATAGGCAAGCTTGTACATGTACTCAGTTATCTTTTTCAGGTACTCAGCTATGGGATCTGGCTTCATCACCATGTCTCACCACTCGAGAAGGGCTCGGTCACGTTCCGCTTGGTCACCACTGAAACCTCTTTCGAGCCGTTCCCCAATCTCTTTCCATGTTCTCAATGGGTTCCTGTTGTTAACCGGAACTCTAGTCCTCTTAGCTGCCTCCTTATTGGTGTGGGAGTGCAGCCCGACATACTATCTTCAGGCAGTGTCTTCCAAAAGGGGTGTCAACAGGTTTCCCTTATCTGTATCGGTTACCCTGCTTTCAGCAAAATATTCGAACTTGACCTCGACCAGTGTTAGGCAGCTGGTAGGTTCGCTGACCTTTCCCTGCAACTCGGGAATGCCGATCAGCTATTCCGGCTTATGCTGCTGCTGTCTGGAGGATGGCCATTAGGTCGATCTGCTCCATAATTCCCCTGACAGCTTCTGGCCACAGTGGTCCCACGACCATGTCATCTCTTCGCTCCAATCAACTTTGTGCGTGCCGAGAAGAGGGTTCAAGTCAGGGAGAGAGTCAGCATTGTCACCATTGGATCTGCCATGGCCAGAGTACCCTGGATCTGCCCCGCTCCCGCTGTACCAGCGCCAGGTAGTTCATTTCCATCGGTACTACCTAGGGCGTTTCCACCGCGGGTTTCCCGTGGTCTATCATACCTATCAAACCGTTCCTCCTGGCTATCTTGATTCCCATTCTCGGGAGGGTTAGCCCCTGATGGTACTGATGCTGGTGCTGGAGCAGGGCATGACCAACTCCTAGGAGTTGGGTTAGAAGTCATCCGGGTTGTCTACAGAAATGGATGAAGCGCAGGAAAGCTCAAGGGTTTCATTGGTGGGCCATCATGCCTCCATGACCCACAATACCCACATGTTGGTCATCCATTTCCTTCCTTCTGTCTTCTTCTCTCCTCCACCGGAGTCCATAGTCCCTTCCTGCACCCATAGAAGTGGTAATAAATCCACCCCATACGGGTCTTGTCTGATCTGCAGCCCAGTAGAGCGAATTCGCCTTGGCTATCTGCCTTGCCACCCGTGATCATGGGGAGCCCGGATAGGAGAGTTGGTTTTGAAGATGCAGAGTGAACTACCAGTACCCCAAACACAGAGCAGGCTTGTGTCCTGGGTCCTGGGGTCAGGATTCCCCGTGAAGGGGCCCCGGGTGCTGGCTCTAGCTGCTGCTGTACCTGTTCAAAAGCTCCGGGTGACGCCGCTTGTAGTTGTTGGAAGGGTACAGCAGAAGAGGAATCAGCGACATGCAACGGGACTCGCAGAGATGTGGGTCTTGGGCAGGGATGGGAGGTGTGAGAGTTGCAACTGAAAATGTGGTGCGAGAAACGATAGGAGCAGGTGTTGGATAAGAAGTGGGGTCAGGCGTATCAGTTGCCGTGATACCCTTTGGCTGCGACATTCTTTGTTTAACAGGACGTCCATGTGTTAGTCCAAATACCAGACTTCCTGAACAACTGCAGGCAATAGAGGAGGGGATGGACCGGGAGCCTGTTGATACTCTTGTGAAGGAAGCCGTATATGTAAAGCCATCGCTCTGGAGGCTTTCCAGCATTTGCATACACACTGGGCTTAGCTATGCTGTTCATTGTTCGTCTCTAGCTCTCATGGCCAATTCGATCCTGGAATTCTCAGGCTTCATATGGAGGAGCGGAAGTGAAGGCGCAGCCTCTCTCGTCAGCACATCATTCTTAGTACCAATACTATACCCTCCTGCAAAGGCCCTTTCCAACACTCTCATACGATCCTTCAATGCCTTCTGGTCATTCAGCATTCTGAGGTATGCCTCCAGCCAGGGTTTCATCCATTCCACCACTGATGTAGTAATCTGTTTGCGGAACACCTGCTGTTGCTGGTTGGTCCAGTTTCTCATTTCTCCCTTCGCTTGCTTGAGTGACTTGGATACCTCACAGATAATGTATGGTTCAATGAACCGGTGTGACAAATGGCTAAAGGGGAAACCTCGCGGTGGCGGAGCGCTCCCATTGTGGAAAGGGGCTGAATATTGCAAGAGCGCAAGCGCTATAGCGCGAGGGTCCGTAATCATAAGATCAACATATCCTGCATGTAACCGAACAGTGGCGGCCTCTCAGAGCAACCAGTAGGCAGCCCATTCAATACTGCCAACCTCCGCGAATACAGAGGCAGGAAATACGTTGGCGGTGTTCCCATCAAATGGAGGCCCCGATTCCGCGCTGGATTCCATTCTGGTTTGAAGTTCAGTATCCGCCATTGCACTTTCCACCCTGGGCTACTTGTTCTAGACACGGTCACCAGTATTCACCTCAGGCTAGTCCTTAAGGTTGGGAAACGATTGATGCAGAGAGGAGTTAAGCAGGGAGGTCACTTAACGATATACTGTAATGGAGGCGTCTATAGGAAGATGGATCCCGAGGTTGCGACTGCAGCGAACAACTTGAAACTTATTGCCGAAGGTTTCGCACACATGTAAGAGTAAAGTAAGGGGGAAAGTTTAATGCTGTTACCCTGATGCTTCACTCAATTAAGGTCTTGAGCGGATTGATTGTTGCAGTAGGAGAGTTCTCACTGAGACCCTGAGGGAGTTTTATGTTATGCCAGAAACTGCACTATCGGTTTACTCCAAATGTTCGAGAATGCACTTCTCTGCTAAGTGTAGTCCGACACACCCCTGGCACATGCTGTCGGCATGCATGTGTCAACACGCCCTACTCGGAGTTCATCTTATACTGTTATCATTTTAGCGCTGCATTTCCATTTTCTCTACTGGGGTGAGAAGTTCTTCATATCGGTCTCTTGCCAGGGAATAACAGTCAGTGCACCCCTTGAACTGGACTATCTATGACAAGCTTCCCATATGCATTGATCTCTACTTAGCCTGGGAAGCTAGTCTAAGTGTTATACCTATCTACTGTTTATGATTCTTAGGCTTCCGGCATCTTTCGCAGGGTGTGCTGGTCCTGGAGTTGTCCAATGGGCGCTACCCATGACCACTACCTCAGGTCCACCTTGCCTGTAGTAGGAATCATGCTTTTGGTGTCTCTGCACCTCCCTTACGGAACCTATAGCGTTGGCGACACTTCCGCGCTTGGTAGGTGTAAAACTCTGCCGGCCACAGCGGCACCACCAGTGACTTCCTTCGGGACCCCTACGGTCAACTCCCATCAACCCCATTAGTCTTGGTCCATTTTACTCCGAATAACCTGGAGGTGGTGGTCTACCCTCCACCCTATGCCCCCTTATATACTCTGCGAACAGCCTAGGGTCGACCGGAGGGCAGCGAGGTATACGGTGTTGCAAGCAGGTCACCCAAGATTGCACTTGGCTAGACTGAACACAACTACGCAACCATTTGCCCATGACATCCAGGCCACAGGCCTGCGCTGGGGAGGTATGATACAGGTGCTGTCTCCAATTTACATCTTCTTGGGAGTTTTGTAACCCACCCAATAACATCTCTTGAACCCCAGTTTCCAGTATTTTCCATGCCTTCACGCGACAAACATTCTGGTCATTTTGCCTGAACCCCCTGCGGGAGTTCATATTGCAAGGTAGGTTAACTCAGGACTTTGGGCAGGGTAACCCCAGCCTCATGGGAGGGTAACCTGGTCCTCGGGGTAGGCTAACCTGGGCCTCTGGGTAGGGTAACCTGGTCAGGTCAACAAGATGACTTTTTCCTTTTACCCTGTCTATTCCATCGCTGCAGATATACACTTCTGCCCTTTCTCCAGTTACCCGGCATAGCTGAATGACTGCCCCTTCACCGGTCCCTAAGTACACTGACACTCCTCCCGTGTGTAACCAGGTATCCAAGTATGGGCACCGCTAATTCTGTTCATCTCTGAGCCTGGGGCATCAGGTCTCCGTAGGTCAAGTACTTAGTTGCCTGCCCATTCCCACCAGTTCGCCTCCTGGCTGCCTGTATGGGTGTTGGTTCCAACTGCCATAGCTCTTGTATGCTGGGTCGATACAACAAGAAGGGTTCGCCCTCCTCGTTATTGGGCACCTGCGTGGCCACTCAACCCTGCGCTACCATGGGCACTCTTGCGACCACTGCAGCCATAGGTACCGCCTTGCACTCTATGGACCTCCTGGTCGCGCGCAAGGCCTGAACCGCAGCATAGGGGGACAACTGCAGATGAAGGGGACTCTGCTTGTACTGCTGTGGTCATAGACAGATGGCCCAACAAGGCCAGAACAAGGGAGCTCATCGCATGCAGGCCACCACCACGTCGTAGTTTAGACCCCCCATAGTCCCTAAAGGCACCCACTCGCAAACTACACAGTGGGAAAGGTGGTTATCCCATGTGCAGAATGCAGTAGCGGCATGAGCCATGTGAAGTCTTTTCCTCTTTTATCTAGGTCTCATTTGCCTTCGAATCAAATAGAGAATAGAATTCAAGAAAACCACTTGGTAATCAGCTGTGCTATCATTGACAACCAAAATGTAATCTCTCCCCTTGCTCCTATCCAATCTGGAGACGGTGGATATGCATTCAGGAAACAAGACATTGCTCGCTACCACCACCTGACCTTGCGCAGATTACAGGAAAACATGCAATTAGTAGTAACAGCTGGTAGCCCGATCAGCTCCAGTGGTATTACCCACCTGACCCAGATCGATCTGACGATCAATAACGACTTAGAAGCCCTGCAGGCCTTCATCATCATACTAGGTAGATACTACATGACTCTAGTCATCCCAGGGCTCCAACAGTATAAGATAATGATCCGCTTCCTAAGCAATACCAACATGTTTGAGTGTGACTACGTGCAGGAAAAGAGTACTCGTGACATCAGTGCCACGCAGGGTGTGGAAGAAAAGATCCGCCACATCCTGAAGCATATGCTGTTGAACCAGCGCAGGACCACAAGGTACTGGTAGTACAGGAAGTCCAAGGCATTACCCACCCAGAATGCCCTGTGTAACGTGTTCGGGCCAGGCCCTAGTCACCTTGCGGTACGATAGGAGCAGATGGCTTCTTGATCAACAAGAAGCGAGCGCTGCTTGCTAAATGAGACTTCGAATGCGGTGTAATAGAAGATCAAAGAGGTAACTGTTCAACCAAGTATATTAAGAATACTGTCAGTCGAAGTCTGCTGTTTCCATCGCGGAAATCAGCGGTCTTTAAATAGGGCATATCGCTTATCTCCAGTATGAGCGATACTGCGAAACAAGGTATGTATCAACCCATAGCACACGAAATAATTCATGTATCAAACGATAGCATGAAACCAAATATAAACTGATGTGTGTATCAACTGAGAGCACAATAAACAATACAAGTATCAAACAATACCTTGAAACCAAACATAAAACAACCTAGTACCCATACCGGTTACACTCCCAAAATAAAATAACAATTTCACTACATGAAACAACCTAATGAAATCCTAATAGCCGGTAATCAGCTATTCTCCTGAAAGTCCGCTTAGGACCCATCCGTATCATCGTCTCTATCCTGCAACAATCTCATATTGTCCTGGAACATCCATTCCGTGCCCTCCACCCATCTTTCCACACACTCCCCACATGGCGCTCCGCGCAAAAAGCAACCCGACTCCTAGTAGTGTGGTAGATCCACCTAGTTCCGTACTATCCGGTCCTCCCATTCCTCCATCTCGACATCGGTTCGTCCGCAATCCTCGCAGTGATAAATGTAGAATGTTTTGCAGTATGCGCTTAGTGGGATGATCTCTCGGTATAGTAGGTATCCCAAAATGTGGTCGCGTCCTTTTATGCTGACTTCCTTGTAGTTTGACATTTTGTTTCCTTCGCGTCAGGATAAGGTTTGTAAGAGGGTAAAGGTTTGGGGGTCTGGTATTTTGGTCGGTTTTCTTTAGCGGGTTAGAGGTATGGTGGGTGGTATTTATGCTTCGGTGGTGGTCTCGCTTAGGTGTCGGCCTCGCTTAGGTCTTCAGGGAAAGGCGCATGCTGTTTAATTGCGGTTTCTTCCATGTCCATGCAACCATCACATTTTTCTGTGGTCAGGTAGCACCCGCTACCGAAGCAGAAAACATCTGATATTGTTTCTCCCCACATTTGTCCCATCGATTCTGTTCTAATTTTTAAGCATTTGTTGAAGATGTGTATGAACAGTCAGTGTGTAAGGTATCGTCTAGGGATAATATCACGGTTCACCAACAGTCCTATTAGCCGACGGTGCAGTCTCTAAGGCACTTGCTCATAGTTTGACATAGTAAGACTATTGGATGGTGTGTTTTCTCCATTCACTATTGCCAGTACTCAGCCTCGGCCAGCCAGGCTAGGTATGCTACTTCATCTTCCATTACCCGATTTTCATCTTTGCTGCTTTCAAAATCGCTGTCAAAGTGGGCTGACCAGAATCCCTCTTGTATCCCTCGGTCCGTGTCCGGGCGCATGCGTTTGATTTCTGGCAGGGTTGGGCTCTACGCCACCCTCACCTGGTTCATCGTACAGGCTCACTCATCCTCCGGCTTGTTGTCTTCCCACCCTTGATTCACCAATTCCATCACATTTTCCAATGCTTCCAGGGGTTCCCCGCTATTCTTTGTTTCCGGGTACCCCACCCATTTTTCTAGGAATCGGTCACGGTCGTATCATCTTCCATGATCTCGTATCATTTCCGCTTACTCTTGCGGCTTCTCGTTAATCACGATCGCGGGTAGTTTTGCGTGGATCCTTCCAGGGCAGCAGATATCGTCGCTGGAGAGGTATCTTTTCATGGTGAACGCATGAAACGTCACTTCTCGGTTTCTGTACATTCTGCCATCCATTTCTAGAGTGCAATTTTGTGCATGCTCATCGTATCTGATTATCTTCACTGGTCCACGCCAGCGCAGTTGCAATTTCTTACTCCATCCCGACCCCGTTGCAAATAAACTTCCCTATACCAGTAACAGGTTTCCCTTTCCTATCGGTGTATGGTGTCTGCCTTGTTTTACTGCTGTTCTGCTGCTTCTGAATTGTCCTAATTCGATCGCATTGAATGCCGTGTTCCGGATTGCTTGGTCCCTGTTTAACAATTCGTTAGCAGCCCATACTGGAGAGTTCTTGAAGTTCGCTAGGGGAAGTAGGGCTAATTCTTTCCCACAATAGCCTTATATGGTGACATACCAAGAGTTTCGGACCATCCTGCATTCAGGTATGCCGCTGTCTCCGGTATGGCATCAAACCAATTGTTTTGTCTTGCATTGACTCGGTTTCGGAGAGCTGTCTTCAATTCTCGAATTCTTCTTTCCAATTGTCCATTTGTTTCATGATGGCCTGATGCCGCCTTGATATGCGCCATGCCTAACGATCGACACTGTTGTCTCCACACATCTGACTCAAACCATTGGTCCACCTCGGGTACTGGAGATGTTGGGTAGCCATGAGGTGTAAATATTTTGTTGCGTAGAAGTTCCCAGGTTGTTATAGCTGTTACTTGCTTGGTTGTAGATATGAGCCACGTGAATCCTGAAAACCTATCCAGCGCAACCAAAATCGTATCGTATCCCCATGAGTTGTGGAAGGGTCCCGCAAAGTCAATAGCTCTTGATTCGAATATTTCCGAAGGAAGGGTAATTATCGGAGCCTTTCCTTCTAGCCACTTTGTAGGCTTCTTATTTATCTGGCATGTGTGGCACTGGGTTACATAGACTCTAAAGTCCTTCTGCATTCCAGGCCAAAATAGGTACTCGGTTGCGCACCGTAAGTTTCGTTCAACACTGTGGTGGCCTTTATTGTTGATTTCGCTAATGACATATTCTCTTGACGTCGTATATCCGTATGCGGGGCCTTTTGGGATATACAGGCAGTCTTCCCCGTATCTGGTTTTTGCATATAGCATTCCATTTGCAACCTTGTATGAGGACAAGACTCCTGCGGAGTCAATACTATCATTGACGTTTTTCCAAATCGGCTCTTTCCGCTATGCAGCTATCATCTGCGCTCGGAAGGTTCCAATCATTTCATTGACTGCTTGTAAGGTGTCATGTTCGTCTTCTATCTCGCTTCCTGTGGTTGTCTCAGGTAGGTCTTCCTCATCGTTGTCTTCGAAGAAATCCTATAGCTGGCGCCGATATTCTGTCATCATCGCGGGCATTACTGAGATTATTGTCTTATTGTTAAGGCTTTCTAGCCGTTCCACTCGTCTAATCGGTGGTGGGCTATCCGGTCCTGGCATTCGGAACCCCGTTATTGTCTCGGTCATAGTATTCTCTATTTGTTCTGGCTCCACCATTTGGAATGCTGTGCTTCTGGGCGCAGCAGTGCCGGAATTGCATAAGCTCTGGGCCTCGGCTGGGCAAGGGTGGGCGGTCCTTCTTCCGCACTAGTTGATATTCAGCGGCTCGTTTGTTGCCATTCCCAGTCCTTGATTTTGGTGGACTCTGTGGGGCTCAGGTCGATTTCTGTACTTGGGGGGCTTGGTCCTTCACTAAGCGGGTCAGGGGTCGATTTTCCCCATTGTCTAGGGTGGTTGTTCATGAATTTGATCTCAGTCTGATAATACGCACAATGATCCACATAACAGTGTGACTAGTGTAATGCGCTATGTTGGAGTTCTTCTGGTAGTGTACGTCGCAGGGTACACTGGTCACCCAATCGTTTCCTGCAGTGATTGAGCACGTGCTTTCAGGGGGTATAGGGGACTCGTTGGGGTACTCAGTATCGGGGAAAGGAGGGCAAGTAGGGGAGAACTCATGCGTGGCCTCTATTGTGTTTGATTCTTTCTCGTAGACCGTGTTATCCGAGATGGCATCCCATTCCTTTGCATAGTCTTGGACATAGAGTGGGTGCAAGTCTGATTCCCCCTCATATACCCAGGAAAGAGCATCAGCTAAGTGGTTCGTGCTTCCTGGTGCGTAGACTGTTTTCGCGTCGTATTTGCCCCTAGCACTTAGCCATCTCACTTGCTTCCTGCTTGGGTCCTTTGCTGTTCGTAGGTGTGTTAAGGCTTGGTGGTCTGTAACTATTGTAAATGAATTTCCCCTTAGTACATTGAGGAACCAATTAAGCGCTTCCACTATTGCTAAGGCCTCTTTATTGGTGGTCCCATAGTTCATCTGTGTATTGGTGAACTTCCTGCTATGTAACGCGGCTAGACGCACCATCTCATATGTGGGTCCCTGTCCCACCCTTGCTCCAATTCCTAAATCTGAGGCATCCGCAACCAGCCAAATTGGTTCCTCGCTTCGGATGTCTATTGGTCGCATCACTTGGTGATCAACAATTCCGTTTCGGACCATATTGAATGCGGCCTGGTGGGTCATTGTCCCTATGAATTCCGCGTTTCCGGTTAAGTCGGTTAACGGTATCGCGAACTTTTGCATGGTGCGGGAGAAACTGGGCCACATAATTCACTATTCCTAAAAATCGTTGAAATTCCTAATTGTTTTTTGATGTCTCCCATCCTGCAATGGATGATATTTTCTGGGGGGAAGCATGGATTCCCTGGTTGTCTACTATGTGTCCTAATACTTCCAGCTTATCCGCAAAAGTACTGACTTCCTTTTGCTCAGATAGAATTTTGCTTTTCTAAGTCGATCACTTACTTGGCCTATGTATTTCTCGTGTTCCTCTGATATGTCTGAAAATATAAGAATATCATCAATGTATACCCATACAAAATGATGTAAATATTCCCTCAAGAGGTCCTCCATTATCTGCATAAATGTTGCTGGTGCATTCATGTCTCCTTGTAGCATTACTTTGCTTACAAATCCTGCAAATGCGGTTTTGAATGAGTTGAACTTAACACGGTCCTTGTCCACCCCTGTTTGGAAGTATGCGTCATGTAAGTTGATTTAACTCCTGAATTTCGCTCGTCCTATTTGGTTAAGGACCTGCTGTTCGTGTGGAATCGGTGGACTATCCATGACCATGTTATCATTCCTCACTTTCAGGTCCACCAGGGGGCGGATCCTTGCGTCTTATTTGGGCTGTACAAACATAGGTGCCACTCGGGGAACCTCCTGTCGTACAATTACTGTAACGGGTTCAGGCCAGGCCCGAGTCAGGTAGCGGTATGATAGGAGCAGATGGCTTCGCGATCTACACGAAGCAAGCGCTGCGGGCTAAAGGATACTGCGAACGGGGTGTAATAGGAGATCAAAGAAGTAACCGTTCAACCAAGTATGTTTAAGAATACTGTCTGTCGAAGTCTGCTGTTTCCATGGCGGGAATCAGGGGTCTTTAAATACGGCATAGCGCTTGTCTCTAGTTTGAGCGATATTGCAAAACATTGTGTGTATCAACCGATAGCACACGAAACAATACAAGTATCAAATGATACTATAAAACCAAAACATAAAACAAGGTGTGTATCAACCAATAGGACACGAAACAATACAAGTATCAACCGATACTGT